>JAOUQZ010054597.1:0-22089 GCA_028564935.1 Neosilurus hyrtlii
AATAACAGTACTACAGTTTCATCCCAACAAGCCTGTTTCATGGTTGCCCACTCATCAGGGGATTTATTAAGAGCATTAATTTATCACAGTTTATATACAGTCATTAACGTGTGAATGGTGTGCGTTAATTTATGCAGTGTGAAGTGGTTCAGGTGTTGCCAAGGAGGGCTTTGTTTGTCTGTGGCGGCAGGAAGACACAAGTTCTTTAAGGGTGACATATGATCAGGAACTTCTCTTTAAGACAGAGGTTGCATTTTTTACTTGAGCTGTTGTAGAAAATGCAACCTCTGTCTTAAAAGGAAGTTCCTAATCATATGTCACCCTGAACTATCAACACTCAATAAGCGTAACGAAATTGTGACTTCCTGCTGCCACAGAAATAAAGCCCTCCTAGGTAACACCTGAACCACTTCACACTGCATAAGTTAAAGCAAACCATTCAAACGATGATGACTGTATATATACTGTGGTAAAAGAATGTTCTTAATAAATCCCCTGATTGGTGGGCAACCACGAAACAGGCTTGTCATGATGAAATTGTAGTACTGTTATTTTTTCCCACATACAATATATTTAGCTCTACTTCAACGTATCGAGCACTGTTCTACGGAAAATCGACTCAAGATCTTATATATATATATATACACACACACACACACACACACACACACACACACACACACACACACAATAGTGAAGATTATACACCACCACCTTTGTCTAAAAGGGCTCCTAACATAAAAAAAAGTAAAAATTGACTTCTCTATAATTTTTTGGTGAAAATGTATTGAACAATGCTATTGTAGGCAACGAGAAAAAAAAAAAAATTCCAACAAGTATATTGAGGTAAAAGTATGGCTCAGAAACCAAAACACTGAAAATACAATTTTTTCAGAAAAATGCATTATTTATTTAGTTGTTTGTTCGTTTGTTTATTTATTTATTTATTTATTTGGACTTTTGAACAGCATGAATAAACTTCAAACCATATGGAATGATTTAACAAGTAAAGAAATTAAAAATATGTGAACTCTATACCTGAAAGGTTAAATGCTGTAATCAAAATTAAGGGTGTTCACACTAAATATTAACTTTTTTTCTCAAAAAAGAGGCTGCTATTTTTGTTATTACTTTAAATTGTTGTTTGTTTACTTATTCTCATCAATATGATCCAATATTACATGAAATAAATACTTGAACAGTACTTGGTTTCTGATTTATCTTCATTTTGTTGAGTGTAGAATCATCACTGCATCACTGTATTTTTTTTTTCACTTGCTAAACCATTCCATAGGGTCTGAAATTCATTCATGTTATGCAAAAGTCCAAAAAATAAAATTGCGACACCTAAATTTTTTCTGAAAAATTGATATTTTCAGTGTTTTTGTTTATTAACCATACTTTTACCTCAATATACTTGTCGGAATGATTTTTTTTGTTTCTCATTGCCTCAATACATTTTCACCCAAAATTATAATGAGCTGAACAGCTCACCAGACCATCACAATGCCAACACACACAATCATTCATGCACACACTCATACCTACGAGCAATTTGAACCAGACAATTAGCCTAATGTGCACTGGACTGTGAGTGGAAACAAAGTACCCAGAGGAAACCCACGCAAGTACAAGTAGAGCAAACTCCACACATAAACGCCCTCGCAGAGCCCGGGACTTGAACCCATGTGCTAACCACTACGCTACAGTGACACCCTGTTATGAGAAATCATTTTGAACGTTTTGAGAATGCTTTGTTACAACATGAAAAAACAGGTCTATGGCTGATGATTTGCAGTTGCATCCAAACTATGGAAAATAAGGACTTAAATGGTGACAGACTACCAATTTATATTTTTATTATTCTGTAGACAAATTATTATTGAGTATTGATAGAGAATTGGTTTGATGGGAATTTAAAAAGATAATTTCAGCTTACTTTATAGTGTAAATGTTTTAGATTTTGTTATATCTAAATAATTTTAAAAGGGAACTGAGTCGATGATGTGAGTTAATATCAGTCCGTACCTGTTTATCACTTCATGTCTTGATGTGTATGTTTTCAGCCAAATGTCTAGAAAATATGCTTTTAGTGTGCTATGCTGGCATGTTTTATTAACAGTGGTGAGGCTTGATGGCATAGTGCTGCCGCTCTGGCCATCAAGGTGTGTCGTCTGGTACATCTGAAGAAGTATTTCAGTGAACCTGATGTTCCTGATGTATTCATAAGAACCCATGATGCATGGGATGTAATTATGTATATCATTACTGTTGAGTCGTAAAGCATTACTAAGGGTGTGACACTATGAAAGGCCCATGCCACTTTGGCCATCGTTTTAAGAATGTTTTAGTGATCCAGTATCTTAACAGTGAGATGCAGATCTTGCATAATTAAAAGTAGCACTGGCACTGAGTGCCTAACAATGTCTCAGTGTATGTTTTGGCTTGTGCTCGAGCCCCATGGGCTAGACTTTGTAATGAGGCTAATTAGCAGATTAAAAGATATGCACTCGACAACCTTGCACGAATATAAATGAGAATTAGAGGTACAAAAAAAACACACAAAAGGCTTCCCTCTGTTGTTTTCTTTGCCAACAGGTCATAACAAGTGTTTATTTGACCTGACATGAATTAGGTTGAAGCTGTGCGTTAATTGTTGCCAAATCTTTTGCCATGAAAGGTGAAATGGGGAAGAAAAAGAAGCAGCAGTACTGACCACAGCCTTTATTTATAAGGCCTGTAAATATCCTTGAGGAGATCAAGTGATTTTCTACTTCAAGACTGAAGGTCTTTTATCGGTAAAGATTTTTACCAAAAAACAAAACACAATAATCAAGCTGTAGGTTTCTAAAGTTCACTTGCATTTACTCACTGAAATGCACACATTTTTTGAGGTAATGAACCCATAAAGTCATAAAGATTATCATGATAGATTAGTCTGCTGACCATACATCAAAGAAGAAGAAAACTTTTCTTACTGGAGTATATGTGGGATGAAACATGCAGTGTTTTGTTTCCCATTCTTAAAAGACATAAGGCTGCGTGACCCATTATGTCCTGATATACTGTATTTAAAGGTAATTAGCAGTTGTTTTGTAATGTCAAGTCATGTATGAGCTCAGCCTTGTGGGGCTTTAGCAGAGTAGGCTATTAGTCATATCTGACTCAAGCGGGTGGAGTAACTGTTCTGTTCTCTCCACTGGATTGTAATAAATATAACATTTTCATTATTGTATTCTCGCCCAGAGTCGGCTGAGATGGGCACCAGCCTCCCCACGACCCTAATTAGGATTAAGCGGTTCAGAAAATGACATTATTGTATTCAAATTCTAGAAAATTTAAAAACATATACAGCATGCTCTTATTGTAACATATTTTACTGGAGCTGGAGGGTGGTTCTTAAATTGTGTTTGGTGGGGAAAAAATGGTCTAATTCTTAACAAATAAATAAATAATACATAAAAATAAAACTGGAGCATGCTACGTAGCTAGCAGCACTTTTGGCTTGCTTACACCAGGTACAATGCGCTCTCATCTGTTCGCTGCAGTAAGCCAGTCAGGTTTGTTGGGGAACAAACTGTAAAACTGTCAAAAGTTAAGTTTGCCTTTCTTAACGTTTACATGAAGTATATACTATAACTACCCCCAGTGCAGCTAACTGGGTTATCAAAATCCAGCCACGTGTCTCACTGTCTGTGGTAAAAGAACCATTGCTGATGTTCATAAAGAGTTAAAGAGATGCCGTCGTACAGCTGTTGTGCAGCTGTTCACATGTGCTCACAAATCAAAAACAAACAAACAAACAAATAAATAATAAAAAATAAAGAGTGCTGTTTTGCTTGCCGTGCAATGGCCTGGCGAGCTGTCCAGGGTGTACTCTGCCCTCGCCCAGAGTCGGCTGAGATGGGTGCCAGCCTCCCTGCGACCCTAATTAGGATTAAGCAGTTCAGAAAATGAATGAATGAATGAATGCTGTTTTGCTTACATCCCCATGTAGTATATATTAAATCAATTATTCGCCTCAGACTTGGCTGATGTTACTGAACTAAACAATCCCCTCAAAACAGAACAATGAATAATTGTTTCAAGAACAAATAATAATTGCTAAAGAACAAATGTTCTACATCCAATATAATTAGTAATACCCTCTCAAAAAAAAAAAAAACACACCTGAGAATAATGCGAATACACAGGAAAATCCCAAGTGTTCAATTTACCACTCTAGCAGTTAATTCACCGCTGGGGATGTTACTGTGTAGAACAAGAGCTGAATTTATGAACCAGACCAAAATAAGAGAAGCTGAAAAAGGCGAGGCTGAGAAGAAAGGTCAAGATTAGGAGGAAGAGTTATGGAAAAGGCTCTCAGCCCGAATTCTGCTCTGAGTTTTCATGATCTTTCAGAACAGTAAGAGGATGTTATCTGTCCATCAAACAGAGGGGCAGGTAGTAAACGCCAAAGTATGATTTGTGACCATGACAGCTGTTGAGTGTTCCTGTAAAATGGTGGCACATGATTGAGGTGAAGATGTTAAAGTTTACGCTGCATCATCAGAAAAGGATTCTACAGAAGCACACCGCCTAATGCTAAACATTTATCCGAGAGTGCGACTCGCAGCTTTTGAACTGTTTTCCAACTTGTTCTCTTTAACTTATCTGTTATAATTCCAGCATGAGTGGACGAAACAGTTTTAAAATGTACTTAGCGGTGAGGTTACAAGTCCCGAAGCACTAAATGAAACAGCTCTTTGGTGCTGACAAAAGAAAAAAGTGACCTCACAGCTAGAACATTTTGGGTTCGAATCTCAGCCAGGTGTCTTTTTGTGTGGAGTTTGCATGTTTTTCCAGGCTAGCATGGGTTCCTTCTGGGTACTCAGGTTTCCTCCAGCCATCCAAAGACATGCACATTTGGTCACTGCTACTCTAATTTGTTAAAGGGTGTAAATGAGAGTGTGAATGGTTGCTTGTGTTTGTATTAACCCTGCAATAGGTTCAGGTTGTACCTCGCTTCTCTCACCCGAAGCCAGCTGGGATTGGCTCCAGCTCCTCCTGTTGGATAAGTGGTACAGATAATGGATGAATGGGTGGATGGATGGATAATTTTGGCTCACTAATTTTATTGATAGAGAGGCATTCCTAGGGTGATTGTGTTTAGTGTCACCATACTCAGATATTTCTATTTCTATTTCTATTCACCATGTACAGTTTCACTTCCTGATTCAAAACTCATACGACAGGAGTATTAGTGCGCAGTAACATCATCAGTGGGCAATTTCAAACAATATTGTTAACACTGTAATTAAAATAAGTCTTAAGATATGAAAGCTCGTCGGATGACGAAGAAAGAACTGAAGATGGGAAGCCAGTTTCAACGGAAGCACCTTAAAAGCAAATGTTGTACAAATTGCTGTAAAATGAGTTGTGGCTTCTTTGGGATTTATTTCTGCATTCGAAGCAAAAACAAAGAGAAACTGTGGACACCATACTGTGCTCGAAATGTCACTGACTTTATATTACTTGCTTGTTTTCCTATAAAAGCAACCTACATTCATCCATCCATCCACCCATCCATCCACTCGTCCATTTGCCGGACCACTTTATCCTACTAGGGTGGTGGGGAGGCTGAAGCCTATTTCAGCTAACTCTGGGGGAAGGTGGGGTATACTGTAAAGAGCTCACCAGTCCATCACAGGTCCAACACACACACACACACACACACACACACACACACACAAAACCATTCACACTCACACTCACTCCTAGGGGCAATTTGGAACAGCCAATTATCTTAAAGTGCATATCTTTTTAATGGGGAAGGAAACCCATGCAAGCACAGGGAGAACATGCTAACTCCAGCCTTGGACTCGAACCAAGGACCTTCTTGCTGTGAGGCAGACCACTGCACCATCGTTTCACCTATAAAAGCAATATTGCATTTCATATTACACTAAATATTGACATGGCCTTTTATCAATCTCTTCTGTCCAAGTGTCCTGATATTCTGTAAAAACGCATCGTTGTTCGGGCAGAACTGTTGCTTCAGTTTCCATGTTCAGAGTTTTTATTTAACAGATGAGTGAATAAAATGCATCTACTATCTGGAAGATGTTTTTATCAAAGGGAACAGAAGTTACACCTCATTAAGAGCTACGCTCTAACCAACATTCTCTTTAATAAGCGTATTTGAGGGCAGGGTGTGAGACATGCCGTCGGACCTCTGAACCCACTCAGAGTGCCTTTCTGTGGCACAAAAAGTGAGAATTAACAATCAGAGTTGTTGGGAAATTCAGTGAGGACTCAATTAGAAAGGAAATTAAAGAAGCGACATACCTTGCATCCAGCATCTTAAACTCCCAGGAGCTATGGAGTCCAGACTAGATAGGACACATACCTCATTCCTGAAACTATCTACCTTTCCTATTAGTTTCGGGGAAGTTAATCAATAATTTATAGCAGTTACTAAATATGTTTCAAGATGAATAATAAGCCTGGTTAATTTCTGAATAGTGCAGCATGACAGAGACGTGAATTACCCACAGAGTCTGAGCGATAGAAAAGAATGACCCAGTCTGAGCTATAATTAAGTCATGATGTTACCGTCATTCTTATTTAAAATATCAATAGCTAAGATTTTAACAATCACTGTTAACATTATTAACATGGCTGTTGTTTTATATCTTCTAAAACTGCACATATTGGCTCTTAATAAGCCTTTATTAGGAATAATAAGCACAAATCTCATTTATAAAGCATTAATAAGCATAAATAAGTATTTAATAAGCATGTAATACTTCTTGATGTATAGAGCCTTTATATATTATTTATAAAATCCACTTATTAACTTCACATTAATCCAGAATGCTCAAGTAGGGACTGGCAATGTTCACACAAATACAATACAAAAGATGTGTGTAAGGCATCAGCTTCCCAAAACACCACACACACACACACACACACACACACACACACACACACACACACAAGCATCACATTCTTACCTGTCCTGAAGCTTTTCTTGGTTCCGCTTTGCTACTTTAAGATGGTGCGTGAAATGAATGAATAGAACAAGGAGGATGGAGAAAGAGATAGAGACATAGAGCGAGAAGGAGTTGAACGAGGCAGATGGAGAGATGAGTCAAGAAATCAGGCTCGCTTGGCTGTAAGGAGAAAGTAGTGAAAGGCTGTGTGGGTGTGTGCCAGCGAGAAGATACAGAGCGCAGTGGCAGCTTCACTACGAAGCTTTCTCTCGCTTCCTTCCTATTTCCCCACTCAGTTTGTCTCCCTCCCTCTCCCCCCCCTCTCTCTTTCTGAGGCTGTCTCCCCCTGCTCAGCCTCCCTGACATCATTTTGAGTAATATAGCACCATTCACACCATGCACTGTGGCCACTTAAGGGCTTTGGGCACTTAAGGGCTTTTGTGCTCATTGCAATCTTCTTATTCGATTACTGTGCCCTTAAAGGAATTTAAATATATCAATAAAATTCTGGTCATCACACCTGCTGCTAGCATGAATTAAGCAAATAAAGACATGCAGTACATTATACTATCATAATCTGTAATATACTGTAATATTCTGTCAATATTGATAGAGTTAATATTTGATAGCATTCATAAATAAAAGATGGTTACGTTCACAAAGAAATCCTCATACCCTCATTAGCTGTAATTTAGATACAGTGCATGGAGGAACAAAAAGACAGAATAGTGTGTATTTCTCAAATGCAGTGGTGAATCATTTTTTCTATTGATGTGGTAGTAAGTGAAGCGATGAGAGTGGCACTAATGGGCCAGACAGCAAATTCTGCTGAAATATTTCTTTATGAAATTTAAAACGAACGCCCTTTGATACAGAAGTTTTACTTTAGCTAATATAGTTTCACGTTTTTACTGTTAGAAATGTTATTATAGTCACTTAGAGTGTAACAAAAAAGAATTGTTTGCTAAAGGCAAAGTGGATATCGCTAAGTAGTAAATATTTGTTTTAGTATATACTACACAGGAACACAAGTAAAGCAATGTTTTTTTTTTTTATTTTTATTTTTTTTACATTTTTAAAGGAGAGGCACGGTGGCGTAGTGTTTAGCACATCCACCTCACAGCATGAAGGTCCTGGGTTCGAGTCCTACTGTTGGTCAGGTGTTTCTGTGTGGAGTTTTCATGTTCTCACCATGCTTGGACTAATCTCAACAGTGCGGAAGTCTGTGATGCCATCCAACCAGACACACTTAACAGTTTCTATGCAAGAATTGACAGAGACAGTAGGGACACTCCCTCCAAGTCCCAATGTGGCCCAGAGGAAACTGCACTTCAAGTGTCACACATACAAGTCCTGAGAGCGTTTAAAAGGGTAAATCTGCTGGACCCAGGAGTCCTAAAGCCCTGTGCTGAGCAACTGGCAGGGGTGTACGCAGACATTTTTAACACCTCTCTAAAGCAGCAGACTGTACCGCACATTTTCAAATCATCCATCATAGTTTATGTCCCGAAAAAAGTCCATTTATCCATCATGAATGTTTAGAGACCAGTGGCACTTACATCCGTAGCCATGAAGTGTCTAGAGAAGCTGGTTCTGCTGGTTCCCGGACACTGTAGATCCTCTACAGCTTGCCTATCGTCCAAACAGATCAGTGGACGACGCGCTCGCTCTGACCCTCCACTCAGCGCTACAACACATGGACACTAACAACACATATGCACCAGTACTCTTTTTGGATTACAGCTCTGCCTTCAACACTGTAAGGCCATGGGGGACAGACCTGGGGGGTGCCAACACCTAACCAGAACTGGACCCTGGACTTCCTCATCGACAGAACACAGGTTGTGAGGATGTGAAACAGGGTCTCTGCAGAGATCAAAATTAGCACTGGAACACCACAGGGCTGCTGTCTCAGCCCCAAACTCTTTACACTCATGACTGTCTCTCCACCACTAACAATACTATAATTATCAAGTATGCAGATGACACAACCATCCTGGGTCTCATCAGAGGAATCTGCATACAGGGAACTGGTCCACACTTCTCTATGTAGAAGACAATGACCTGCTCCTCAACACGGAAAAAAAACAAAGAGCTCATCCTAGACTTCAGGAGGAGGGCCCCCCTCTGCAGCCCTTACCATCAAAGGGACAGTACTGACAGTTTCAAGTTCCTGGGTCTCCGCCTTTCGGGGATCCTGAGCTGGGCCAAGAACACTGTGGAGACTGTAAAAAAAAGCCCAGAAGTGCATGTACTTCATCAGGCTGCTGAAGAAGGCTGGTCTTGGTCATAACCCACTAAAGCTAGCCTACAGAGAACTCGTGGAAAGCATCCTCAACCGTGGAATCACTGTGTGGTATGGAAACATCACCACAGCGGAGAGGAAGTCGCTTCAGTGGGTCATCAAGACAGCCAAAAGGATCATCGGTGTCAGCCTTCCTTCTATGGACACTATAGCCACACAGAAGAAGAACACAGAGCATCCTAAAGGATAAACGCCACCCATGTTAAAATGCCTGTGCAGGTGGAGAGACTCAGGGTGCAATCTCAGACAGCACAGGCCAGAGAGAATCCCTACTCACAAGGCCCGGTTCCATAACAGCTTCTTTCCTGCTGCTGTCAGACTGGTGTCTAGGGACAATGAGGAGGGTAGGAACACTACACCCCAGAACCACTGCATAATAACAACTGCAACACAATAAATGCTGTATGCGCAACAACCGAATATATGTGCAATAACTGTGCAATACATAAATTTTCCTTGTTAATTCCTAAAGTAGTTATTAACAAAACTCTAATCTATATATATATATATATATATATATATATATATATATGAATGATGCCTTCCTTGGTAACCCCATTGATGTTATTTACGCTATTTTCTTCAAATAACAACGACACTGCTCCTTTAGTTGAGTCAGTTATTGGGCTTATAATGTCTATGATTATTATTTATTCAAAAGATTTCTAATTGGTGGAAAGCCATCAAATAATTCTTGCCATTCTTCAACGAGCTGAATTATTGCATTACTGACATCGGGTTAGTGGACTGATTACTGTAAGATTGGCACATGAAACATGTCTACTGCTGCCAGTCTCGGAGGTTTGCCTGCTACCTGCTACACTGGTGTAATTTGTTATTTTAGAGTGCACTTTACAAATAAACTTGACGCCACTGATGTCACAGAAATTTGCTATTCATTAAATATGAATAACAAGCAATACTTTTAATACACTAGATAATTGTAACCATTTTAAGTTACATGATGGTGTTATGAACATCCCTATGACAAGAAAGTTTCTGTTATCATATATGTTAATTATATTGATTATAAACAGCAGTTAATAATAATAATACAAAAAAATTCACCTTTTCATGTCACCAGAAGAACTAAATCCTGTTGTAACTGTTACATTTTCCGAACCACTTAATCCTCTTGGTTTGCCGTGAGGCTAGATCCTATCTCAGCTTGCCACAGCTTGCCAGACCATTGCAGGGCCAACACACACACACATGCACACACACAAATACACACATAACCATTCACACACACATAACCATTCCCACACACACACACACACACACACACACACACACACACACACACACACGCGCGCCTAGGGGAAGTTTGGAACAGTCCATTAGCCTAATGTGCAGGTCTTTGAACTTTTGGAGTCTTTGGACCGGAGTACCAGAGAAAACCCACACAAACACGGGTAGAACATGTAAACTCCACACAGAAACATTCCTCGCTGAGCCCAAAACTTGAACTCAGGACCTTTCTGATGTGAGGCGAGCCACCGTGCTGTCTCGCAGTATGAAACAATTAATCCACACCTTCTGACCAATCACAATCGATTTAGTGTCAGATTCATGCCACAGTGTGTCGAGTCCTCAAATCTGAAAGTGTGAAATCATTTTTTGATTATAATAACATCACACTTTTGACAGTAGTCCATGCTATAGACTCAATGAGCATGATGTGCAGCACTTTTAAGTTTCTCTGTAACATAGCAAGCTGTATGACAGACACCACCCACCTACCAGCCTGCTCTGGACAGCTACCGACCGGGAACGGTGAAGGCTACACAAGCTTGTGCTCAGACAATGAAAAGCCAGACAAATGTATGTTTTTGAACTGCTGTTCATGCTGTATCTGAGGGTGTGGGAACACTCCTGGAGTAAATGTGACCTTTTCACGATACATGAATTATGATCTAACAGACACGCCTGGTTGGTTACTCTTGCACTGATTGACAGGAAAGACTGTCATATATCCAGTGGTGTAGTAGAGGGTATACACAGATATACGGGGTATACCTTCTTAATTTTCAATCGACACTGTGTATACCCACTTTCAGATCCAGCATGATACTAAGCACTCGTGTTATTGATATGATTTTGCACTGATATGCACTAATATTGTTTCTACTGGTGAGTTTAGCTGTTTATAGAGGAGTGGTGATTGATTAGGCCAAGAAAATTAAGCCAAACAGAGACAGAGTAGGGCGGGACTTTGCTTTAACAAACTGGCTAGTTTGAGCTTTCCTGACATCAGCAGCAGAGTTGCTCACTGTCATCAAACTGTAGTTGGGTGCATTTAAAAACACATTAAAGAAATTTTGCACTGATGTTTACTTGGCGTGCTTTTACATAGGGTTTTCCTAAGTGCAGGTTGGCGGCTAAACATCTGATCATTCAAGCATGTCCAGCTGGCTACTTTTTCCCCTCCCAACATCCTGGTCAGAGAAACGCTAATATTTACAGTGATACTGCATTATTGTGTTTGTACCTTTTTAATCTGCTCTGTTTGCTTTGCTTGTATTTTTTTTAAGGTGGGACAGGAACAAGGATAGGTGGCAACGTGGGGTAGTGGTAGGCGTGTTCACCTCACAGCAAGAAGGCCCTTGGTACCAGTCCCTGGACTAGCGAAGGCGTTTCTGTGCCGAGATTGTACGTTCTCGCCATGTTTGCATGGGGGTCCTCCGGTTTCCTCCCACAGTCCAAATACATGCACATTAGTCTAACTGGCTGTTCCAAATTGCCCTTAGGTGTGAATGTGTTGTGTGTGTTCGCCCTGCGATGGTCTGGTGAACTGTTCAGGGTGTACCCTGCCTTCGTCTAGTGTAGACTGGTTCTAATAGGAATGAACAGTTCCACCAATGGGTGAGTAAATGAGTGATGAACAAGGTAATCTTACCTGCTATTTCTGTATGTTATCATGGATGTTACTGAGAATTGTCAAATTCAGTTTTAAAATATTTTATTTCGAAAGTCTTTAAATTTTGTAAGAAGATTCATCTTGGACTGAAAACCCAAGTTTGCTTCATCTTCAATACATCTCATATTCATGAATTAGGTCTGTGTAATACCAGTAATGTTTGTAAACTGCCGTATGACAAATCATTTTAATTTTATGGCGGTGGCACACGCTGGCCTTTACTATCTGCGGCAAATAAGATCCTCCGAGAGACCATTTACCAAAGACTCTACTGGCCCTAGAAACTACACACACTGCATTATGGTGTAGCGGTATCACCCTGTTATCTGTGAGCCTGATTCATATGCAGCATCTGCATATCTGTGGCTTCTGTTAGTTTCCTAATGATTCTTACTCCCTCAAGTCAAGCAGCAGGAGGTTACAATGTGTAAATACTACCAATCGCTTCTAGTGTAAACTGAGTATGTAAGCGTTGTTTGTTTATGACAGCATTTTTTCCACTTTGTTAAACGAGCCTCTTAAGAAGAAAGGTAAGGGATATATTTACAGTACACACAGTTCCCCGAACACCACTACACCCCTGAGTATACCCACCACAGAGCTTAGTCGTGCTTGTTGTGTGAGACTCCTGGACATATCATGTTTTATTTCTTACTTAGCATACAGGAATACAAATATTTAGGCACTGGCTAAAAGTAAAGCTCCACAAACGTTTGCATGGTGTCGGCCTCATGGTGCAACCTGCTACACTTGGACAATCGAGAATTCTATGTGTACAAACAAATAGCTGATGAATCTTTGACTGTACTCAATTATACGTTAGGTGACATACAAACAGACAGCAAGATTGGTTGGCAATTAGTTAGCGTAACAAATGGTAAATTGTTTATTTTTAAAATGTAGGCTTGTTCGCAATTATGCATCCCCTTCACTGATTTGGTGTTTGAGAGCATTGCTGGAGTACAGCATTGTCCAATCATTTCAAGCCTCCAAGCCATTATTTGGACTCTGGTGCATTCTGTCTCATTTCCTAGTCAGTCGGGGAACCCTAGACATGGCGAAGAAGAAGGAACTCAGGGAAGATCTTCGGTCGTGCATTGCTACTGCTCACAAACAGGGGAAAGGTTAGAAAAAGATTTCAAAACAATTTGAAGTACCAGTGGCCACAGTGCAGAGCAATAATAATACGCACAAAAACATCAATACTCTAAAGAATCTCAAAGGGCGTGGTCGGTTGTCACCTAGAAGAGCCAAAATGCTGTCAAAATTGGTCAAAATGACATTATACATGAATATAAATTAAGATAACCGTCTGCATCTACTTGAAACCCCCCCCCCCATATATATATATATATATATATATTCATTTTCTGAACCGCTTAATCCTAATTACGGTCGCGGGGAGATCTCAGCCGACTCTGGGCGAGGGTGGGGTACACCCAGGACGGCTCGTCAGGCCATTGCAGAACCAACACACATTCAACCATTCACGCTCACTGTCACACCCATGGGTGATTTGGAACAGCCAATTAGCCTACTGTGAATGTTTTTGACTGTGGGAAGAAACCGCAAGCACGGGGAGAACATGCAAACTCCACGCAGAAAAATCCAAGTCTGGGAATCGAACTCAGGACATTCTTGCTGTGAGGCAGATGTGCTAACCATGTGACTATATATATATATATATATATATATATATATATATTTCACTGTATGATTATTACTTGTACTTTAATTCTGTTTTTTTTCCTCGTTCCAGCGAAAAAGTAAAAAAATGGAGATAGCAGGTTTCATCAGGAAGTTAACGATGTGTATGTTTACAGAAACAAACATACATAAAATAAGAGAATAAACTGTGAGCGGCTATATATTGGATTGCCTGTTTGGGACCGTGAGCACATATGTGACAACAAAATCGAGGTCATGGCTTTATGACATTTTCATCAGTATGGAGCTCCGCTATAAGCAGTATTAACAGTACACACAACATATTGTATGCTGAGTAAGCAGTTAAACATGACACGGTGTAGCCAGGAGAAAACAAAACAAAACAACAAAAAAATCAAGCATGGCCATAATTACCATAGTAAGCATCACCAAAAAATTATAGACATTTAGCTCAAACTCTGACTGAAAAGAATGGCCATAATGCACCATAATAAAGCCATGTGTATAAGGCTGATTATTCCTGTGATCTGTTGTAGGTTCAGTGAGTACATGTGTACATGTTCCTTTTACTTTAACGCTATAATACAACAAAGAACTCCTTTATTTCAAGTGAAGAAAGTCTCCCATTAGCCATAATGTCCAATAGCCCGTAAAGGCCCACCATTCTTCACCAGCCATTATCAAGCAGCAGAGGCCACATTAATGCTCTTCAGAGACATACAGCGCTGCATTATTAAAGCCTGCATGTGAGGTCTAGCAGCTGCGCACTGGATCGCTCTCACTTTCTATTGAGCTATCTATCATATACACATTACAGCATTACCGGGTATTGTAGGATGTTCACTGGAGGGGAAAAAAAAGTTTCGTTTTTCGCTCAAGAGACATCTCAATGGCATTATTAAAAAATTATATATCATATAACCCACTCACATGACTTTTAATCCCATCTGTCTTATATAGACATCTACAGCATGAAAGAAGTGGCCTAAGTATATTAAAAAGTAAAATAATAATAATAATATTAATAATAATAAAAGAAACAGGGCTAATTTCTCCTGTGCATGGATGTTTCTGTGCATCTAAATGCTGCTGTTGTTATGGTGATCGTTTACCTTCAGTCTAAAAGTCCCCAATGATGAATTATTGCTTTCAAACCCCAGCAGTGACCTTGAAGTGAATGATGGTGGTATGGAGCTCCTTTTTATTTGACATTATCATTTCATTTCATCTTGTTACACCCATGGCATACACTCATTTGACTATTTTCTAGGATCATGAATATTAAATAAGAGGCTAGACATTTCTGTCAATCATATGAGCACTGCCGATTCGATCATGGTAGAGCCACACGATGTATAATTTCTCCCTCATTATCATCATCTTGGATGTTTAAAGATTGAAATGAAAGAAATTTTAAATATATATATATATATATATATATATATATATATATACAGTATATATAAGCTCACTAACATTTTCTCATGCTTTGTGAATACTCTGGGCAGTCTCCATGTTTTGTGTTAGTTTTCACTAAGTCATTGCTTTGTTCTTAGTCAATCAGCAGCAACAATTAAACAATGGTTTTTCAATTAAAATTAGAGTAATAACACACAATCATAGTGGAGATTGAGGTAGACAGACTGATCCCAAAAACATTCATTCATTCATTTTCTGAACCGTTTAATCTTAATTAGTGTCGCAGGGAGGCTGGCGCCCATCTCAGCCGAATCTGGGCGAGGGCAGAGTACACCCTGGACAGCTCGCCAGGCCATCACAGGGCAGAAACACGCTGACGGCTATGCAGCTACTCTTGACGAAAATCAGCAATGGTTCTTTACATGCCTCCCACCACAGACAGTGAGAGACATGGCTGCCATTTGATAACCCAGTTAGCTGCACTGGAGGATCCCAAATTAACACTGAATATTAAAATAGTCAGGCACGGTGGTGTAGTAGCATGTCTGCCTCACAGCAAGAAGGTGCTGGGTTCGAGTCTCGGTCTCGTGATAGGTGTTCCTGTGTGGTGTGTGCATGTTCTCCCTGTGCTTGTGTGGGTTTCCTCTGGGTACTCGGGTTTCCTCCCACAGTCCAAAGACTAATTGGCTGTTCCACACTGCACCTAGATGTGAGTGAGGGAGTGAACGGTTGTGTGTGCTTGCCCTGCGCTGGTCTGGTGGGCTATTCAGGGTGTACCCCGCCTTCGCCAAGAGTCGGTTGAGATAAGCCCCAGCCTCCCCTCTATTCTAGTAGGATTAAGCATTCCAGCAAATGAATAAATAAATGAATGAATAAAAATTGTAGTTAAAGCGAAGAAGAGAAATAATAACCAATAACATTTGCCTACCTAAACAGTATAAGAAAAGAAAAATTAATGATGATAACAGAATCAGTATAAACTAAAACTTTGATGACTGCAGTGTGGGCGTGGTCAAAAACAGAAAACTCTGTAGTTCTGAAGCTCGATTTATGTCCGTACTACATCCCAGACACATGATCACGCATTCACCACATCTAATGCGTTCTTACTACGACCAATCAGATCGCACCATGTTCTTACCACGTTCTCACCGCATTTGCGTGGTTCTTACAAATAATTTGTCATGTGCTGTGTGTTTTTATTTGTGCTGCAAGTTTTCATGTGCGCTCATCTACATTCTACAAGTGTGTATCATGCTTATGCTGTGTCGATGAAGTCCTATTAGGTTTCAGTTACATGGTTAGTACATCAATGCTGCCATTACAACGTCCTTATAAAGTTTTGATCACATATACACGACTTTTTTTAAGTATGTCCAAAGTTGCACTACGTCCTCCGCGTGCATGGAGACCATTCCACATCATTATCAGCTTATACTGCGTTTATACTACATTGCACAAGCTCTTACGGCATCCACCCAGTGGTCTGAGGGCGTAAAGTGATCATAGCGGAGTGTGATAGGGATTTATGGAAAAAATGTACCCTGTTATACGCTGTATCGATTGGTGGTGGTGTTTTTTTTTAATTGTTACATTTAATCCACTCATTCGCTCACAGCTGAGGCCATAAGACTAACTTGGAGACCAGCAATACACCCTGCACACACACACACACACACACACACACACATGCACACTATCTTCATTTTTAGGATGGATTTTGAATATCCACTCCCTGTACTCCTTATTGATTTATTTATTTTGAAGGTGTGAGGAAACCCAGAGTACATGGAGGAAACCAAACAACGAGCG
The DNA here is from genome assembly GCA_028564935.1 of Neosilurus hyrtlii. Lineage (NCBI taxonomy): Eukaryota > Metazoa > Chordata > Actinopteri > Siluriformes > Plotosidae > Neosilurus > Neosilurus hyrtlii. The sequence goes on from JAOUQZ010054597.1 coordinate 17,099, forward strand.
CCCAGAAAACATGCAAAACTATAACAGCAATAAGGTATGCACTCTCCCTCTAGCACCACCACGATGTGCAACGTGGTTTTGGTGTAATAATACATTAATAAAAGACAATAATCTCAAATTTACATCACAATAATTAGTCTGATGAGGCTGATGAATCCACTCATTCCTTCATTTTCTGAAGTGCTTAATCCTAATTGGGGTCGTGGGGAGGCTGGCGCCCATCCTAGCCGTCTCTGGGTGAGGTCGGAGTACACCCTGGACAGCTCGCCAGGCCATTGCCGGGCCAGATACATGCTGACGGCAATCCAATGGCCTACTTGTTTTGAATGACAGCAGTGGTTCTTTTACATGCCTCTTACCACAGACAGTGAGAGACATGGCTAGCCTGTGATAACCCAGTTAGCGGCACTGGGGGGCTGGTGAATAATTAGCCTTATCATTATCACTGAGCTTTTGTCTACTCTACTCTACTACACAGTACTGAGTACTGTTTCAGTAATTTGTTCTGTTATGCTGAATTCTGTATAACACTGCCACCCCATGGTTATAAATGAAGATTGCACACAATTATTCTATTGTTCACGTTCAAACGTCACGCTCATCCTTAAAGAATGATCATGATTGCACTGCCTGCTCCAAGTAACTGTGAGTGTCTGCCATGTTGATTTTGTCCCCCCCTTATTATTATTACCAATCAGATCATTGCATTCCCATGTAGCAGCGGAGTGCCCGAGTGGCGCAGCATAAGCATGAAACATGACGTGGATGGTTGCCCCATGTCCTGTCTGGTGACCTTACATGCTCACCATAGGAATCCCAATAAAGCTGCAACGTTGCTGAGTTGATGCGGATTGGCTGTTATGTATTACTGACTTGCATGATGATGATGTGTGGCAATAAAAGTAAAATAAAACAGGTTTACTCACAACGCAACCGAAAATCGAAAAAGGAAAAGAGGAAAACGTGCACCGCCGCTCAGTCTTACAAAGAATAAAAAAACACAAGCTAACTTAGGAAGGCAGCAACATGAAACATGAATAGCAACACGGAACATGAACTTGTTAAGCTGATAATTAAACTAATGGGACAGGTGACAAAAATGGTTGTGGAAATCAAAGTGTAAACCTTTCCAGCTTTCACTTCAGACTGTGGTCGGGAAACGCAAGAAAAACATATTTATTTATTTCCCCTAGGGATGAAGTTGGTGCTATCGCACACACAATCAGACCTTAAAGGAGCCATTGCGGTCCTGCTCTTTGAATGCCAGCTCAAATCATTAAAAAAATAAATCAAAATAGTTTTATATATATATATATATATATATATATATTCCTAATGAGTAAGTGTGAGACAGTGGCAAGGACATAGTCTGCTTTGAACAATTGATGTCTAACTTTGCTTTCTTTCAAACTATAGGAAAAGGCTAACAGTGCCTCCGCTTTGTATTATACCTAGACATGAATCAGGTCTTTTCAAGGTCCACTGACTCGAAGCTCCAGCTTCCTGAAGAATTTATACATGCTCCTTTTTAAGCTTTAGCAAAAAGATAATTTTTGCAAAAAAAAAAAAAAACAAAAACAAACAAAAAAAAAAAAAACACAAAACCAAAAATAATGTAGCTTGTTGCAGTAACTATTGTTGCTAATAACTTTCATATGCCAACATCCCTGGTGCCATACCTCTGAATAGGCTTGTTTGTTTGTTATTTAACAGCGATTGCAGACTGTATTAGTGCAGACACCGTGCTAGAGCTCCGCCATGAAGATTCTGAAATGCATTCAGAGATGTTGGAGGAGTTGTGGATTAAAGATGGCAACCCGCTTGTGGTGGCAGTAACAGTGTTTAAGTTTTGTTATAGGAAAGCGCAATTGGTTTAATACATTAAAAAAAAGGAGGTGCACAATAATATGATGTAAAAAAGATTCTGTGGAAATTTGGTTGAACTAATTTAACTGGTTAAGGAGCAGTATTAGTATTACAAGTAAGTGTGAAGATGGACAACAACACTGATGCTGAACAGTGACAGATGACGACGATGACAACAAATAACAATGATGCAAGATGCCACATAGTGATCCCTATGTGTAGTTCTTCGCTGGAGAGTCACACAAAAAGTTCTCAAAATGTGTCCAAGTGGAAGCAAAGAAAAAGCATTGAGATGTTTGCTTAGATAAAAAATATATATAAAAAAATATGGTGGATAAATGATCAAAAACAACCTGCCAGGCTTGATCAAGGATTTTTACTGTTATGACACTTTTAGTGTATGTTTTTACTTCAGTTAAATTATGAACCTATTTATGGCGGAGCACCACACATAAGAAAGCACCAAGATTATTTTTCATGGCTGTTTGGCGGCCGTGGACGGCACCTGAGCATCCTCACTGCAAGAACAACCTGGGTTCAAGTCCCTGGCTCAGCAAGGGCACACCTATGTAGTGTTTGAATGTTCTCCCCGTGCTTGTGTGGGTTCTCCGGTTTCCTCCCACAGTACAAAGACATGCACATTAGGTTAGTTGTTGTCTTTTCCTAGGTGCATGTGTGAGGGTGAATTGTTGATATTCATTTGATGAGCTTGATTACAGTGGATGACTCCTGGAATTGGGGGAAGAGTGCCATCTGGTGGTTTGGTGGTGAAGTGTCTCTTGTAGATGTGACATGTAAAATGTGCTATTTTAAGAGAAAGCTTTCTGATTCAACATTAATAAGATAATCAGGCTTCATCCATGTAAGCATGGAAAGGACTGATGAAATATTTTGTAAGTAGTGAAAAGACTGTGGCTGGGGACAGAAATACAAGGGAACTTGTTCAGTAGGATATGGCACGATATATACATACATACATACATACATACACACACACACACACACACACACACACACACACACACATAAAAATAAATAAATAAATAAATATTATATATATATATATAAAGCTATATAATTACAGGTTAAAATAGAAGAGCGGTTGGCTAGTGGATGACCCACAGGAATGAGAACTGTGTCTGTGTGTGAGTGGGTGATTGTGTTCGAACCTATACTGTGTTGGGTTACAATATGATTAAAGCTATGTTGCGGAGTTTCGGGTTATTTTAAAGTGTTGTTCTGATGAATTAGGTTCCTGTGTACGTCGCTTAAAGTCTTTCACTAAAATCTAATTAACAAAATTCTTTTATTTAAAGAAAGAAAATGAATTTATTTAAATTACTGGGGTAGTCTGGAAGCCAGATCTTGGGCCCAGTGGGTGGAAAACAATTTTGTATTCATTAGCATATCAAACACATGCACACAAAGAGCTTTTAAGTTAGTGGTGATGGAATTCTGACTCTTTTTAGTGAATCAGATCCTTTTCTTCATTTGCCGTACCGATTAATCCGTACCGGAGTTGTGGTGAGGCTGGCGCATACCTTGGCTGTCAGTGGACTTCACATTCAGGGGCAACTTGGAACAGCCGATTAGCCTAAAGTGTATGTCTTTGGACTGTAGGAGGAAACCGGACTACCTGGAGGAAACCCACACAGGCATTGAGAGAACATGCAATCCCCACACAGAAACTCCCAAGCTGAGCTCTGGACTCGAACCAAGGACCTTCTTGCTGTGAAGCGGACATGCTAACCACTGTGCCACCCTACACATATACTATGTAGTAGTTTAAATGTTGAGAGCTGTTCAGGGTGTACCCCATCTTAGCCCAGTGTCGGCTGCGATAGACTCCAGCCCCTCCATGACCCTCAAGCCGCATTCACACAGGAAGCGACAAGCGACTTGCTTCGCTGCTAAGCGATACGCGACATCGCCAGGTGCGAGAAGCAAATTGCTCTTGTTGCCTAGGTAACCTCCTCACGTTTCCTGGTTAAAAATCTTTCCGAGTGTAATGGAGCAGCACCACAGTAGTTCCCCACAGCAGGTCCGTTAGAGATTTTATTACCATGATATCTGATACATTATTTTAGGATATTTAGCTCATGCTATCATATATATCTTATTATTATAATTATTGACTTATTACTTACTATACGTATTAATAATCAGCTCCTCTTCCATGTTGATGTGAGCAGAACAATTAAACTTGTTTTTATCGCCTCTTGGAAATAAGGGGCGGGGTGTGGTTAGCATGTCCGCCTCACAGCAATGATGTCCTGGGTTCGAGTCCCTGGCTCAGCAAGCGTGTATCTATGTGGTGTTTGCATGTTCTCCACCTGCTTGCATGGGTTTCCTCTGGGTACTCTGGTTTTCTCTGGGTACTCTGGTGTGTGTTGGCCCTGTGATGGTCTGCAAGCTGTTTAGGGTTTACCACGCCTTGCCCGAGTGTCACCTTAGACAGGCTCCAGCTTCCCTGATGGGTTTAAATTGGGTGATTTTTGTGACGGTCAGCACATCCACTTCACAGCAAGCAGGTCCTGGGTTTGAGTCCCAGGCTCAGCAAGAGCGTATCTATGTGGTGTTTGCCTGTTCTACCCTTGCATGGTTTTCTCCGGTTTTCTCCCACAGTCCCAAGACATGAGCATTAGGTTAACTGGCTGTTCCAAATCGCTCATAGGTGTGGATGTGTGTGTGTTGCACTGTGCTGGTCTGGTGAGCTGTTCAGGGTGTACCACGCCTTTCCTGAGTGTCACCTTAGAAAGTTTCCAGCTTCCCTGATGAGTTTAAGTGGTTAATTTTTTTGGATTTTGGTGGCACTATGGGGTGATGGTCAGCACGTCGGCTTCACAGCAAGCAGGTCCCGGGTTCAAGTCCTAGGCTCAGCAAGGGTATATCTATGTGGTTTCCTCCGGTTTCCTCCCACAGTCCCAAGACATGCGCATTAGCTTAACTGGCTGTTCCAACAGGGGTGCTTAGTGCTGCTTATTCCTGCTAATGGCCCGGGTCCCTGGTCTGCCATGGTCTCCCTCCGACCGCTGTGAAGGGGTTGTTGCAGTTGCACAGTCTTGCTCGTCACTTGTTGCCGATCACTCACTTGTTCCACATGTTTTGCATGCTGGCACGGTCAC
>JAOUQZ010054601.1:0-22084 GCA_028564935.1 Neosilurus hyrtlii
GTCAACTGAGGGAGTTTTTCCTTGCCACTGTCGCCGCGGGCTTGCTCATTAGGGATGTGTAGGGGGTTGTAGAAAAAGTTTTAGATTCCTCCCTAATTTTATTTTTACTATGTAAAGGTGCTTTGTGACAATGTCAATTGTATACAAATAAAACTGACTTGACTTGACATAGCCATCAGCATGTTTCTGCCCTGTGATGGCCTGGTGACCTAACTAGGGTGTACTCAGCCCTCACCTAGAGTTGCTTGAGATGGGTGCCAGCCTCCCCGCTTCCCTAATTAGGATTAAGCGATTCAGAAAATGAATGAATGAATGAATGAATGAGTAAGTCTGGTGTTTTATTATTGCCCATCTTCATGTGAGTCACAAAGACATCAACTCAGCGATGTCTTGCTGTTTGCTATGATGGACTCGTGCAGACACCAGACAGACTTGGGACAACTCCAAATAATATTGCATGACTATGGTGCTCCGCTCAATAGCTCTGCTATTAATTATGATGCAGCTTTCTTGAATACTTCATTTTGAACCACAAATTAAGGCATTCTGTGGTTTGTTATCTGTATAATTGGATGTTGCTACAACAGACTGTTAAATAGACCATGACATTAGTAGAAGCAATAAAATAGTTTAAAAATGAATAAAATTACTTATAATTATTATAAATATTTTTAAAAATATTTTAGACAATATGGAAATATTTCTGCAAAACAATTATTTTACTCTTGCCTTAATATTGAACCAAAAGAACATGACTAATAATTTTCTGTTTACAATTCATGAGTTATTACAGCCTGAACTAACCAGGGGTCGGTGGGCAAAGTTCACAGCACTCAGTTCTGAGTGTGTCCACCATCTGCATCACGTAAATCGATATATATTCGACACATAGAGCTAACGAGATGATCAATAGTGGCCTGTGGAATGTTGGTTGGAGTGATCGCAGAGGTAAAGGAGCCGCATGTGTGCATCCAGTGCAGGCGTGGTCCACGTGGTGGTCGGGCATGTGGACGATTCACAGTGCTGCCAGTCTCTCTGAATCGTCTCCTCAACTGGCTGATGGTGGAATGATGCACATTTAAGTGTGTTGACACTGCTGTCACAGACATCCCAGTATTCAGTATGCCAATGCACACTCCCTCATAACTTGTGTCATCTGTGGCATTGAGACTGGTGACAAAAGTGAACATTTTGGGGTGGCCTTTTATCGGCACTGGTGCAAGGATTGCCTGTGTATTGGTCACGCTGACTGACCAACTCAATGTTATGCATTATGTCACCCATGGGTGGAATGGCTCAGTGATTGTATAATCTCACAGGGATGTGGTATGAGAAGTGAGTAACCAGAATTCAGCACAACAAATCATTCAGTACTCCAATAAACACTACTTATGAGCATATTTCACCAAAGATCAATTTAACTCTGCATTTTCTGTTCATGCGTTAATATTTTTGTTCAGAATAAATAAAAAAAAATATATATATATGTGTGTGTGTCTGTTTCAGAAGTGACTTTGAATATGCATTAAAATATGTTATACAAGTCTGATACCCTAAATACATTTGTTTCACAATTGGTTGTGTCATTATGCAGTTTATTAAACATTCAAAATAGGAACCAAATTAACTACCTCCTTGTCACAATTAGGCATAAGCGACTCCAAAAGACTCAATACATCACAAAAAACATCCTGAGCCATTACACTGGCTTGGTCCAAACAATATATCATTGTGCATGTACAATATCAACATCTTACATCACTGGAAATTCTCCTTCCTTGATCTCAGGACCAAGTCAGTACAATAACAGAGAACCTTCATGACGTTACCTTAGTGAAATTACCCTAATCAGTAATGTGCTTATTTGGTTATAATTATTCAATGCAGACTACACGTTACATTTACATTAATTTTTTTATATAATATTTTTCTCTTTTATTTACCTATATTTTATTTCCATTTCTTTTTTACCTTTTGATTTCTAAAATGGAGCCTGCATAGAAGAGAAAATCATCCCTTATGCAGGAAAATCTAGAAATTATTTCAACCAATAAGTTTTGTTAATAGGCATTTTATTGTCATTTTGTATTTTGTGTGCTTGCAGTAATCATGATCATAATTGTGCATTTCTATTGCACCTAGTGGTCAGCAAGTCGGCCTCAAAGCAAGAATGTTTGAGGCTTTGAGTGTCAACCTCGGCAAGGGTGTTTCTTTGTGGAGTTTGCACATTATCCTGGTTTCCTTCCACAGTCCAAAGACATGAACATTAGTTTAATTGGCTCTTCCAAATTGAACCTAGGTTTGAGTGTGTTGGCCCTTCGATGGCCCAGCAAGCTGTTCAAGGTGTACCCTGCCTTCGCTCAGTTTTGGCTGAGATAGGCTCCAGCCTCCCTGTGACCCAAGTAGGATTGAACGGTTTGACAAATTATTGAATAAATCAATGCATTTCTATATTCATATTGCACTTATTTATACGTAACCAAATGCTTGCAGTGCCTCAAAGGCACCGCCTGAATCCATCCACACTAAAGAGAATTCTTTCCCTCAGAAAAAAATCTATGCAAATTTTTCTCCTTCCATGTATCACAAGCACTTCTTTAGCTCTTGGACCATTCATGGTATCATCACACAAGCACTGAATCCCAGTAAAAAATGTCACCCCTCTTTATTTGTTGATTTTATTGCACCCTTTATTTTTGGAAATAACTTTCACATAGTCATCAGTTTCATATACAATTATAAACATATACTACATATATAAATATAAAAAAACTGTAATAAACAGTATTAATATATAAAATATTTTGCAAGGTGTATCATTCATTCATTCATTTTCTGAACCCCTTAATCCTAATTAGGGTCGCGGGGAGGCTGGCGCTCATCTCAGCCGACTCTGGGTGAGGACAGAGTACACCCTGGACAGCTCACCAGGCCATCACAGGGCAGAAACATGCTGATGGCAATGCAGCTACTCTTGACTAAAGTCAGCAATGGTTCTTTTACATGCCTCTCACTATAGACAGTGAGAGACATGGCCGGCCTTTGATAACCCAGTTAGCTGCACTGAGGGGCGCAATGTGTATCATGACTGTTATTTTTAACTGTAGTGGTAACAGAAGATTGGATATAATTGCACTGGTAATTAATTTCTTGCACCATAACCAGGGTGTGACCATCGATCGGCTGTTATTCATAACATTTAGCAGCAGGTGTCGCCAGTGAGCTCTCTGTTAAGTGAAGCCTCGTTTGGCCATAATTACATTTAAAACTACACGTGTCCAGAGTAATGATGTCACATCTAATCTGGAAACTGGTGGAAACGTCAGCAATATGTAACAGGAACATTTCCAATGACGTCCTGACAATGACACGTGACATTCCATCAACGAGGTAAAGATAATAATCAAAATTTATTTCAATTCAGCTTTATTTGTATAGCAATTTTTACAGAACAACTGTAAACACTTTATTGAAGAACAAATACACACAAAATATATATATATATATATATATATATATATATATATACACAAATGTTTATACAAGTTAAAGGTGATCACAAGAAGTGAGGGAAACTGGGGTAGAAGAGAGGATTAGCATCTGATTATGAACAAGACGCACCAGGTATAAGTCAACATTATTAGGGAGACATCAGATAGGTAAAGAACTGTCCTTGGCCCATTTACTGGTGGGGAAATTTTCACAGACATGGGGCTTTGTTTTTCTGAGTTTAAAGTCAGAATGCCTGAAGAAAAAAGTCAGAAATCAGTTTCAAAGTATTTGTTATGATGCATGATTGACTATGTGCCTACAAATCCTAATTCTGTAATATACAGTAGCTTAATAAGAGCAGCCATGCAATTCATTTTAACAATACTAATTAACCTTATTAAAAAAATAAACAAGGTCCTGGGTTTGAGTCCCGGGCTCAGGTGTTTCTGCGTGGAGTTTATTTTCTCTCCAAGCTTGTGTGGGTTTCCTCCATTTGCTCTGATTTCCTTCCACAGTCGGAAGACATACTTAATAGGCGAGTTGCCCCCTGTGCGCTCTCTCAAAAAAATAAAAATTTTAAAAAAAGGCACTCATAGGTTGCCCTAATACTCTGCGGTAGACAGGCGAATGTTTATCATGAATGATCGTGGTAGAATATGAAGCATATGAGTGACTGTGTGAGAGAGAGAGCGAGAGATACTTCGGATGAAAGCTAAAAAGTTAGGGTGAACACACTTATTTTTGGGAGGTTTGCCTGTTCCACATCAAAAAACCATTAGTATGTATGGTATTATGGAATATTATATATTAATTATGGAACAGGTTTAACTGGGATTGGAACGGTGGCGTAGTGGGTAGCAGGTCTGCCTCACAGCAGGAAGGTCCTGGGTTCGACAGACACACACACTGGGCTAACTGGCTGTTTCAAATTGCCCCTAGGTGTGAGTTGCGCTGCGATGGACTGGCGATCAGTTGAGCGTGTACACTGCCTTTGACCCAGTGTCTGCTGAGATAGGCTCCGCGACCCTAATAGAGAATTAAGCAGTTCAGAAAACGAGGGAGTGAGGTGGGTTTAAGTGGGAGGATCTGAAGCTCATCCTGGATCAGGCTTTCCTCCTTCTGGAGTCACTGACTGCATTGAAGCTTCACACTCCAAACACTTGGGGGCGGTAATGCACAAACAATGACTCCCAACCGCCAAAAACCCGAAGGAAGAAAGACAGAATAACAGTATGGTTTACAGAGGGAAAGTGTTTTTATTATTTGGACTCATACCTCAGAGAAATAGTATCAAGGGCGACAGCACCAGCATACAAACTTTCCTTAAGCAGTTATTAGTTTTCTTGTTTGGACTGTGAGGGTTCAGTTTCCTGGGTACGTAAACAATTTAAAATATCCAGGAAGATAAGCTAACCTGCGGCTAATGCTAATGAGTTTTCTAAGAAAATAACCGTACTAAAGCTTTGTTATTTGTTTACTAGGTTAATGGAGACACCTTGTCGGGTTCCTGCACCTCGCCTGGCTGGACCAAATCAAATAACCGACTATCTCTACATCAGCAACAGCCAGAGCGCCAGAGACAACTCGGTCTTAACTCGCCTCCAAATCAGCTGCGTCATTAGCGCGACACAGGGGACCGACGCCGTTTCCTTTCCTTCCGTCGAATATCTCCGGGTGGATGTCGCCGACTCTCCTTCAACTCGACTTCAGGAATATTTCGACCCCGTTGCAGATAAAATCCATGCCGTGAAAGCGCGCCACGGCCGGGTGTTGGTGCACTGCTGTGCCGGGGTGAGTCGCTCTGCAGCGCTGTGTCTCGCCTACCTGCTCAAATATCGCGATATGTCGCTAGTGGACGCGCACGCGCTCATCAAGGCGTGTCGACCAATCATTCGGCCCAACGCCGGATTCTGGGAGCAGCTGATTGCCTACGAGCGCAGTTTGCGTGGCGCAAATTCGGTCACGATGGTTTCATCACCACTGGGACGGATTCCGGACTTGTATGCAAATAGCATTAAATATTTGGTACCCCTTTTAAAATGACGTGGCTTCTAAAGGTCTCCTGAAAGGGGGGGCGGGGGGGGCAGACCTGTGAAATTGGATGATCATGAATCTTATTTTATATCAAGATCTGCTCAGCATTTTATCCAATTCAGTGATGTTTCAATACAAATAAAGTGGATATCAAAGAGCAATAATTTATTCATTCACTTTCTGATTTTTGGGTCATCAGTGTAGCAGGGCAAACACAGAGATCACCTTTGTCGCCTGGGTAGCACAGCGAACACACAGGAATCACTATTGTCACCTGTAGCAAGGAGGACACACAAGGATCACTTTTGTCACCTGTGTAGCAGGGCGAACACACTGGGATCACTTTTATCGCTGTGTAGCAGGGTGGACAGACAGGGATCACTACTGTTACCTGTGTAGCAAGGAGGACACACAGGGATCACTTTTGTCGTCTGTGTAGCAGGCCGAACACACAGAGATCACTTTTGTCACTGTGTAGCAGGGTGGACAGACAGCGATCACTTTTGTTTAGTGCGTAAAGAGGTGGATAAACGGATCCCTTTTGTCACCTGTGTAATGGTGAACACACAGGGATCACTTTTGTCACCTGTGTAGCAGGGTGAACACATACAGATCACTTTTGTTGCCTGTGTAGCAGGGCGAACACACAGATCACTTTTGTTGCCTGTGTAGCAGAGCGAACACACAGATCACTTTTGTTGCCTGTGTAGCAGGGCAAACACACACAGATCACTATTGTCACCTGTGTAGCAGGGCGAACACACAGATCACTTTTGTCGCCTGTGTAGCAGGGCGAACACACAGATCACTACTGTCACCTGTGTAGAAAAGAAGACACATAGGGATCACTTTTGTCGCCTGTGTAGACATCCTTGTTATTAGAATTGTTAAAATGTGTTTAACCACAGTCTTCTTATGACATTTGAAATTCATAATTTTCCTAAATATCAGAAGTAAATGCATTTAATCTATTTTAAAAAGTTGACCAGACAATGACTGAAAAAAGGTGAATATTCCAGCATGGCCTAGTCAGAGCTCAGAATTAAACACATTTAAAACTCGGTAGAATGACGTGAAGATATAAGTCCAATTACAGTCACCATCCAATCCGACTGCGCCTCTTTTGTGTATCGGAGCCAGTTAGGTCTGTAAAGAAGAGGGGAAATATTGCCTGTCAAAATGTGTAAAGTCTGAAGAGAAGAATTGCAACGGACATTGTTGCAAAGCAGCTTTTCATAGTAGAACAAATTTGGTAAAGAATTTAAATTTGTGAACATTTCTCTGTAAACCCTATACATCCCTATTGAGCAAGGTTGTGGTGATGGTGGCAAGGAAAAACTCCCTCAGATGACAAGAGGAAGAAACCTTGAGAGGAACCAGCCTCAAAAGGGAAACCCATCCTTATTTTGGTGAAACCACATAAAAATACAAACCATGTAGCAGAAACGGCACTATAGTTTAACATGAAGTCTAGATTCAAGATTCAAGCATTTTATTTGTCACATGCACAGTAATACACATACAACCTGCAGTGAAATGTTATTCTGAGTCACTCCTCAGACTCTGCATATATGTAACAAAGTCGGAAGGAAATAAAGCTAGAGTAACCAAAATATACTAAAAAAAATATTCTAAAAAGATATACTAAAAATATACAAACAATGTAATCTAACCAGTAAACAATAAATAAGTAACAAACAGCAGCAGCAGAAAGTGACAGTTGCAACATATGAAAAGTGACCATGTGCAGTTATGATACTGAAATTACAATGTTGCTTATGACATTATGCAAACGAGAGTGACATTGTACATTGCAAACAATAAGATGTGAACTACAGCGTGAGACACTGTAGTGTAAATTGTCAACAGTTAGTATGGATGATGAGACATGGCTTGGTTGAGTTTGTGAAGAAACCAACTCATTATCTTATAAGTGTAATGGTAATTGTAGTCCTAAATCATTTTAGTAAAATAGTTTATATCCCTCACAGTTTCTGAGTATATATAACTCCTTATAGATCATCATCAGCAGGAGTGATGAGGACTCCAACCAGCAGTCGCATATGTACCTAAACAACAGAGAGCAAGAGAGAGAGTTGTTAGTGCTGAGTGCAAGCAGCGTCTCCAGCATGACTGACTATGACACCATAGCGAAAACCAGATAGAAGACAGGCATGAAGCACCCTGTGACATAAAGCAATCAGCCACTCCACTGTAGACGGACTTGAGTGAAAGTGACAGCATCCAAAGCCTGGTCTCCATCTCAGTAATTTATTTATTTATTTAATCTCCACCTAAAACCCAGGCTTGGTGCATGTATAGCAATCACTGGTATTGGCAAGTCTCTTTGCCAGTTTGTCTGTGAATAAAACCTTGACCAAACCCACAGATTTTTATCAAAATTGGTGGGGATACTACCCTGCCTGAGTCCCAGAGTTGTTTTGATTTTGGAATTTCTGGGTCACAGATCAAGGTCAGAGGAAGGTCACACATTTTTGGACATAGACATTCCCCATGTTAACATGAACTTTCTTATATTTCAGAAATGTGACATAGACTCAAAAGAAGACCATATAGATGCTTTCAAATGACACAATTACCCTAGATTTTAAGTGACCTTGAAAAATCATAATCAAGGTCACATGATATTAAGAACAAATAACTTTGAAACAAGTGCTGATAGAGATGTCACTATTATGTAACACTAATAGAAAACCACATAGGGATAATTAACTGATACAATCACCCTTGACCTTGAAAGGTCAATTTAAGGTCATATGATTTTGAACGCTCATAACTTTGAATGATGTACAGATAGACATTCCATGACCATGGAACATGAATAGGAAGCCATATAAGGACTCACATATTTGCCCATTTGCTACATTATCCGTGCTGCATAGCAACGATACCTTACACTCTGAGTGCCACTCTAATTAAATTTTTTTCTCTACTGTTGCTATTATATTTTTCACCTGGCTGTTATAAGTCACACTGAGTAAATATAGCTGGGAAGAGGTTTTTTGTGTGTCATGTCAGGCTGCAAAGCATAAAATATGAATATCATAGAGAGAGGGAATTTCTTTAATACCCACTGTATGTTTGAACTAAATTATTTGTATGGCCTGTTAATCTTTTTCCCTGCCTCCCCACGAAAAAAAAAAGATGTGGTGAGAATTCAGTAGTGGTTGATTGCCATATTTTCCCCACTTCTACAGAATCATTTAAATCTACGATTGAAGTCCCAGGGAACTCCACATGGAAGTCCTGTTCTTGCTTTTTATTTTAATGTATAATGTGATTGTTAAAAAAAAAGGAAACCAAGCCAGTGTTGGAGCTGTTTATGAGAGTTACTTCCTTTTTCACTGTTTAAAATATATTCTTGTAAAATGGGTGTGGTTTGGTTCAAATGTTTCAAATAGGGTCAAGCCACAGGGGAAAGTCCTTGGAAAATCCAAATTCATGTAAGATTTGTATTATAAAGTTAAAAGATTAGGCTACTGCAAAATAATTTACTATGTAATAGTTACTACCACATAAAATCTAGATATAAATATTTATGGAGTTCACCACTAATCTATAATTACTTTATCAATATAAGATAGCTGTGTTATATTTAGCAAACATATTAAGCATGTTTGCTCTCTGTAAGGTCAAGGGTCACAAACAAGTAAACATGCATGTTTTCAACAGAGCTATTAGAGGAACTATTATTAGAAGTATCCCAACCAGCCTAGAAACATCTCTAGACTGATGAAGAAACAGGGTCCAGAATTAACACCCGCTACTCACCACATGCAAGTAAACCTCTGTTGGCTACTCAAATAACAGTAGTTACATTAATTTCGGAAATACAGTCACGGAGTAAGGAAAGAGCATCCTGTTTGAATTCTTTGCCATTATTATTTATTATAGTCATTACTAAATAAATGCACATCATTAGTTTAATATTAAGATGTATTACCATTTAAAAGCAGCTTAGTGCTCTACAGAACACAGGTGTGTATCAAGATCAAGATCAAGAAGAAGTTATAAATGAAACCAACAACAAATCACGGGTCAAAAAATGAGCAAGAATGGAAATTTTAACTCATGAGGCCTGTCCCTTGATTTGCTTTTCATAGCTCATTTACATTTGTGGCATTTGGCAGATGCCTTTATCCAGAGTGACTTACATTTATTATTTTCACACATCTGAGCAGTTGAAGGTTAAAGGCCTTACACAAGGGCCCAACAGTGGCAACTTAGTGGTACTGTTGCTTTAACCCCCAAGCTTCAGATCAATAGCCCAGAGCCCAAACACTGAGCCACCACTGCCCTTAACTACCACTGAGCCACTCTGCTGCAATAAAGAATTGGGGGGAAAAGCCATTAAACAATTTAAATGTTTGTTTCTTTCTTTATTATTATTATTATTATTATTATTATTTTTAAATAAAAAAACTATTTCATGGTAATCTTACACAACTGATGCAACCCATCACAAACATGAACCAGAAGTGACAGATATCTACAGATATATTACAGTATGCATTCACGCAAGTCTCTAGGTAAACAAGTGAGAAAATCCGCTCCAGAAATCCATGTTTTGCACAAACAGAACCAGAAGTGACAGATATCTACAAATACATTACAGTATGCATTCATGCAAGTCCTTAGGTAAACAAGTGAGAAATCCATGTTTTGCAAGTTATTCTTTGCCTCATTTTCCCCCTAGGAGTGCTTATGTGATTTATTTCATGCAGGAAATTAAAAGTTTGAATGGTATGTTAAAGTTCTAAACAGTGCAGAATGAGTGCACTGCTGCTAGCAATGTTTTGATATGGAATTCAGCATGGTCACCGCCTCAGGAAAAAAGCTCTTCCTGAACCTTCCACTGCAGGAGCAGAGGCTCCTATAATGTCTGCCAAATAGGTGGAGAGTGAAAAGTACATAGTTACAGTGGAAAGCATCCTTGAGGACTCACCCTTTCCAACATTCTTTATAATAAACGTTCTCTGTGTGATTAATTGGGTGCCAGTAATATTTGGGGCAATTTTCACCACCCTCTGAAGTGCAACTTTACAGTCTAATGCGGAGAAGTTTCCATACAGTACAGTGGTGGAAGATTTGCTTCATTATAAGCTGATTGTTTGCCCCATCTTTTCTTCCCAGGTGTCATAGTGTGCCACTTTATCTGGTAGTATTACTGTACATATAAACAACTGTGTTCATGCATTCATACTGCTACTGCCCAAACTGTGCAATTTATCATATTTCCATATTATATCATATTTTTCATAAACAGATGTACATATTATTAATACAAATGTATTTGAATAATTTTATGGTGTTAATTTTAATATAGAATGGTGTTCTTAATTTCCATATTTTTATCCATTTTGGATAAAAATCTCCTAAATACCCTGCACAAAACTGGGCATATCCCAGAACCAGATATGCTATATGAATGATTTTGGTACCAAAATGGAGCTTATTGAATCAGGAATAAAGAAATATGCATAACTCATATAGCCCAAAAATGCAACTTAATGGGTCACAGTTTAAACAACTGAGCAGATAAGGATTTTGAGCCCAACAGTGGCAGACTGGTGGGACTGTAGCTTGAACCCCCAACCTTTGCAACAATAAACCAGCTCCTTAACCACTAAGCCATCATTGTATCATGTAATGATGCCAACTGCATTTCATTGACTTTGTTCCTATACTCTGCATGGTGGCAATAAAGTTATGATAACATAAGTCAAGTTCTGAGATGGTTTTTAGGTGTAGGTTTTTAGCTGTTTAGGTCTTTGCCTGGAGTTAGATGGGATGGGCTCCAACCTTTCTGTGGTTGTAACTCCAATAAAGGATAAATTATTTTACATACCACAGACAGTAGACGTGGCTGGCCTTTGATAACCCAGTTAGCTGCACTGGAGGGACAGCAATGACAAGTCGGTTAGCCAGCACTCTAAAACTGGGCTGGGATAAAGCAGTTGGAAAATAATAATTAAATAGAATAAAGTTCAAATGCAATTTAAACACACAAAAAAAAAACGTATCAAAAACAACAACAACAACAACAAAAAACTCAAACCAAAAAAGAAACCCAACCCTGAATCTGAACAAACCATGAAAAAACAACCCTGAATCTGAACCACAAAAAAAACCAACCCTGAATCTGAAAAAAAAAAAAAAAAAAAAAAAAAAAAAAAAAAATCTACATTGACGAGGTTTTTTTTCTTTTTCTTTTTTTTAGGGGGGTTTAAATGTAATTGTTGGTAAATAAATGTTATATTTGGTGTGTGATTCTCATTATACAACCTCAGTGTACCACTTTATTTATTTGCTTGTTTGTTGTTTGTTTAATGAATGAGACAGACACCTATACAGATGATACTGACGTCGCAAACTGTGGTTTGGCTGAACTGGGAACGTGAACTGAAAAGATCGCTTCCTAGTGATTTGCCAAATACTGACTGACGTGAAGAGACTCGGAAATTCCATCACTGTGGTCTCCGCCAACAAAGAGGCGGGGTTAAAACAGTCAGCGCGAGTGGGCGGAGTTTGTGGGTGGGCAGGGCGGAGTTTGTGGGTGGGCAGGGTGGAGTTTGAGGGTGAAGAGGGCGGAGTTTGAGGGTGAGCAGGGTGTTGTGAAATGAAAGTGTCAGTTAAACTCAGTTAAGCTGTATTAGTGGTTTAGCCTTGACTTTATAAGACTTTAAAGATGGATATGCTTCCTTCAAACAGCTCTCCGACAAACACCACACTACCGACTGAACACTTGACAGATGTAAGTAGTTATAACTGCATGAAGTTTATTGTGGGGTGTTTCTTTTTGACCCTGAAGGGCTGCTCCTCTTGCTGATCTTATTTGTAATGTTACTTGTTTGCTGAAAACCTTTTGAGGTTTGTTATTATCTGAAATGATGTTTATGGATTTGATATAAACATGTGAAGTTTGAGGGAAAAAATACAAATGTTGTTTAGGGCAGTGATTTATGGAGGGGGTGTTGGGGGGGTGTTAAATATTCTCCCCCGAAGTGACATTTATTGGTATTTTATAAAAAGAAAAAAAAAGTGCACTGTGTCTAAATGATATCACTGAGGTTTATTAGGGTTTCATCTGTGTTGTGTTTCCTTCCTATCTGAGGTGTACTCAGCGGTGCGATGGATTCAAATGTCAATGGCACTTCTGAGGTAAATCAAAAATCACACTGAGTTTGAGTCTCAGAAGCACATATAGGCTCATGAAAACTGCTCCAGGGTGTAATCAAAAATTGTGTCCATTATTACTGAGAATATATTCATACATATTGATCTTTTTGAAAAAGCATGCCCCCTTTAATGGGTCTGTCTCCTCCAAACAGCAAATTACCCCAAACCTCATGTTTTCAGTTTTTCTTAATGTCCACAGGCATTTTACACATACACAAGAAATGTTTTTGAGCATTTAGACCAATCATTACCTAAGTTTCCATGTATACTATTCATCGAAAGTGTCAGACTTAAGGCCCGCAGGCCAAATGTGGCCCACTAACCCATTTTATATGGCCTGCGAGTGCTTTCAAAGTACAGTATATGACTATCATACATTTTTTGCATCAACCGTTACCATGAAACATAATTCATCGTCCATCCACTAGGTGGCGGCAAACCTGTTTCGAGTGTCATTCATAGCTAAAGAAAGATTGCAGACCAGCATGTTGCTGTCAAGCATTGTCAGAAAAAGAATGTAAATAAAGTTAGAGAGGACAAATAGTAAACTAAACCAATCATTTTTCATGCAGGTTTTATGGTTGCCTTTTTTGACTTGATTATTTGTCATTTGATGTCATCGAAATTTAATGATGTGGCTTTCAGTGAAAATGAGTTAGACACCCCTGCTATACATGTTTACCTATAAGTACACACCAAATTTCATAATCTTTTGTTTTTCTGATTGGACTGCTTTAAACAAGGTTAAGTTAGTTACTAACATAGATGTTAGGGTCACAAAGCATGTGACTTTATACCTTTATTTGTGGACCCACTACAGAAAAACTATTGGTCATTGGATGACATGGGCTTTTTTGGACATGGATAATCAAAGCTCCTACTTTCTACCTAAAAAGTATTGAATTCCACTTAGCAAAACATAATTTTTAAAATCTGGAAACTGGGTGGGGTGGTTTTCATGAGTCTTACATATTAATGAGTTGTATACATTAAATCTAATTTGGTTTTTGTACATTTCCTTTATACTTTTTCTGACTGGGATCAGTATTTTAGGATCTGGCTCCATCATTTTCTACATTATTCTCCACAGACATGTTAGAACTGCTGAGGTAAGTTATAAAAATTATTTTAAAAAATTTTTTTTAGTTCATTTGCCAAACCACTTAATCCTTTCGGGGTCACAGTCCTAGCTGGAGCCTGTCTTATCTTACTCTGGGTGAAGGAAGGGTACACCCTGAACAGCTTGCCAGTGCATCGCAGAGCTAACACACACACACACACACACACACACACACACACACACACACTCACACCTAGGGGCAATGTGGAACAGCCAGCTAGTGTAATGTGCATGTCTTTGGACTGTGGGAGGAAACCGAAGTTCCCAGAAGAAGCCCACACAAACACTGGAAAAACATGCAGACTACACATAGAAAAGCCCTCCCAGAGCCCAGGTCATGAACCCAGGAGCTTCTTTCTGTAAGTGCACGTGCTAACCACTGCACTGACTTGCCGCCACAGAAATTATCTGACGTTACATTTATGTCATTTGACCTTACTCAGAGTGACTTACATTTTCATCCCGTTTATACAACTGAGCTGTGGCAGACTGGTTGTACTGGGGCTTGAATCCAAAAATCTTTGCATTAGTAACTCAGTACCTTAACCACTGAGCCAACCTGTTTTGTATATTTCAAGTCTTCTGCATTCCAATCAAATTTAACAGTTAAAGTTCCTTTAATTTGGAATATGATTATTTTGAAGATGTGGTGCTTACTAACCCAACCGGTGACCAGTAATACAGTGGTTATAAAAAGTACCCCTGTAAAAATGCCATGTTTTTGTTATATAAACCAGGAAAAATCATTTCAGAATATATTCCCCTTTAATGTGACCTATAATCTGTACATTCAACTGAAAAACAAACTGAAATCATCTTGGGGAAAAAACCTAAAATAATGTTGTTGCATAAGTCTCTTATGGTGTGCATGTGTTCGGAATGAACCAATCACATTCAAGTCATGTGTACTAGTAGTCTGTATACACCTGCCAACAATTAAACTAACTCTGACTAAACCCAAATAAAGTTCAGCTGTTCAGCGTAGGATTTTCCCAGCATTAACTTTGTTGCTTCTCATGCCAAAAGCCATGGACCACAAAGAGCTTACAAAGGTTTATTAGTCTTACTGTTGAAAGTTATCAGTCAGGAGAGAGGGACAAAAAAGATTCCAGGGCATATAAGAACTGGACATCCCTCCGAAATTGCTGAAAAGACAAGACAAAAACTGCTCTAGGAGGCTGCCATCAAGTCTACAGCAACATTTAAAGGAACAAGTATGTTTCTCTTTTACCTGCGGGAACATTTTTGCATATTCTTCATATATCTGCCATACAGAAACATGTCCTTACAAAGGAAAACATCAAAACTAAATAAATTTGAACTGGAAATTTGAGCATGAACTGGAGCTTTAGTTATGGTGGAGGGAATTATAAACAGTTTCAAGTCCCACCCGATTTTGACTTAAAACCCTCAGGCTTCTGCTAGAAAGATGAAGAGGAATTTCACTTTTCAGCACAACAACAACTCAAAACATATCTCGAAATCAATAAAGCAATGGCTTCACTGGAAGAAGATGAAAGATTTGGAATGGTCCAACCAGAGCACAGACCTGAATTGTATTGAAAATTTGTGGGGTGATATTCAGAGGGCTGTTGCCCTTGCAATCTTTTGCTGGTAAGACTGGGCAAGGATTGTAAGTCAAGATGTGTCCTGCTGATCGACTTCTACCCCACAAGACTGAATAATGTCTTAAAATCAAAAGGTGCTTCAACATTGTATTAGTTTAAAGGTGTGAATATTCATGTAACCAGGTTATTATAATCATCACCCCCCCCCCCCCCCAAATAAACATAAATGTTTTGTTTTCAGTTGAATTGGACAGCTTATAGGTCACATTAAAGGCAATAAAAAAAAAATCTGAAATTATTTATTTTGGACTAATTTTTTACTTTACATAAACCTGGCATTACATTACAGGTGTGCAGTTATTTATTTATTTTTGGTTACACTGCCCAGTCTAAAAAAAGGTCGCACACACGAATATGTCGCTGTTCCGTCTTTAGCCTTGCTCACAGCATACAATCGTCATGCCATTGTTTCAACAAACTACAGCAACATAACATTTATTTCCATTGAGTGTTGGGTTCATTTTGCCCAAGTCCACCATGTTTGAGCTGACGTGGTATGCTTTTAATCATGAACCCTTACTTTCCTTTTTATACCCTTTTTCCCCCATAATTCTGGTAAAAGCTCCTCTTTGTTTCATCTGTCAAAAAACATAAACTTATTCCAGTTTTAGGCAGGCTTTCTAGCAAAGTCTAATATGTCTTTTCTGTTCTTAAGTGTTATCAGTGGTTTGTGCATTGAGGTAAACTCTGTATTTACATTCAGGAAGGTGTCTCTTGATGTTAAATTTTAAGACACGTATTGAGTGTCCCAATAGGTGTCTGCCAAATGCAAGTTCAACACTTGGGATCAATTTCCAATTAATTTGTCATTAAATAATGAAGAAACAGGCCATAAGTGACCATATAGTTGTCCAATTACACTTGAGCAAGTGAAAACTGGGGACTATGTGAAAAAAATGTCTGTAATCCCTAAAAGGTTAATGCAGAATATCATTGTGTCTATTTGCAGTTTGCCAAATCCAATCATTTTTCTTTCCATCAATTACTAATAGTGAAAAGGGGTTGAAGGACTATCTGCTTTGTTACAGGTCCAACCTCTGTTTCTTCTGAGTTTAACAGACCTGCTGCTAGCTGTGAGCTGGTTGAGTGGTGGTCTTCTCTTCAGCAACTCCTGTGACTCCCCTGCCACCTGTTACAACCTTCACACTGTGGAGCAGGTAAATACAACAAATATAACTACAACTAGAATTTTTCATCAACCAACTTTGCTACATATTATATTACATTTTTTTCTGTTGAATAAACTGTATATAGAAATTGAATTAAGTATTTTATATCTCAAAAGAGGCAGTGTGACTCACATAATACCACATGCTGCAGCTTTTTGTGGTGTAATGAAATGGCTTGAATTATGAAACACATTAAACACAGACGCAGTGAGTCATAACAGTTGGCTGCTTGAACTTTGAGCTGTTTTAATATTTCATAATGTAAAATGGAATGAAATAATTTTTACCGTACTCATTATGTATACATAAGACGATAATTATGCAGAAGTTAAATAACATAAAGTCCATCAGAGCTGAGTTTGTACATTAAAAAAATCCAGTTTTAAAGTAACAGATCAACTAACAGGAGCTAACTTCCATTTGGAGGCCTGGTACACCCAAAATGTGCTCTTGTAGATAGGGCCATCACTGTGATGTAGAGAGGGTCATCACTTTGTCTTGCTAACCCCAAATAGTCAACTTTTTAATGATTTAATATAAGGAGCCTGAATTGACTTTCAATCTGACAGTCGGATTGTTGTGGTAATGTCTATTACAGCATATTATTCACAAAAGGGAAAGTCAGACATGAGGGTCTAAATAGACATTCAAATCGAAGGACAAACCGAAACAGATGACCATGATCATGTCACAGTCAGACCAAAACTAACAACAGGATAAGGGTGTAGACTAGATGTAATTCAATACAAACACGTGTCAGTGGAAAAAACACAAAACGAACAGTGCAGAAATGTGTACTGAGGTGGAAATACATGAGAGCTCTGGGTCTAATTGATTTTGAGTGGGCTTATTTTTCACTGTTATAAGGTAATGCATACGTTTTGAGTAATAAAAAGAAAAATTAGTTGATGATAGATAGGCAAGACTTGATCAATCAGATTCACTGACATAGTCAGAGACATCCACAGCTAACATTATTGATGAAAACCGCTTTAGCCCACAAGGACCACTAACTTTAAGAAGCCATAATAATTGACATTGCTCAGCGACCAGTGTAAAAAAACTCTGTGCAGTGTGCAGCCTTTTAACAAGTTAGTTCAATAAACGAGTAAACGAGTAGTGTCTGAAAATGTTTTAACACATTTAATTCTCTATATCTACTGAGTAGGGGCTAGGGAATAAGTGAGCGACTTAACACACAGGGGGTGTCTCTGTGCGTCTGGGCGGCCTTTATATTGAGGAGGAGGGGCTTACAACAGATTTCAGTTCAACAGCATTCTAAATTCTTTAAAAACCTTTTTTTCTTTTCTTTTTCTTTTTATTAAATGGCAATGGTTTTGTTAATCATGATAGTTTGTAGGACAATATATATATATTACAAAAAGTTATCATGACAACTGTCTTACTTACAACATTCCATCTCTGGGACTAATCACAACATCCACCTCGTCTTTGGTTAATAATTAAGTTTGAGTAGACCATATGAGAGGTATACATTCTGTAACCCAGTATGGCCTCAAGTGTATAGCTACCACTCACTCACTCACTCACTCACTTGCCGAACCGTTTAATCCCACTAGGGTCGAGGGGAGATTAGAGCCCATCTTAAGTAACACCGGGCGAAGGCGGGGTGCACCCAGTCCACCACAGGGCCAACACATATTTACACCATTTACACTCACACCTAGGGGCAATTTGGAACAGTCAGGTAGCCTAGTGTGTATGTTTTTTGACTGTGAGAGAAACTGGAGTATATGGAGGCAATACACGCAGGAACGGAGAAAACATGCAAACTCCACTCAAAAACTTCTGAGCCTGGCACTCGAACACAGGACCTTCTTGCTGTGAAGCGGGCGTGCTAACCATTACGCCACCTTGCTGCCCGTATAGCTACCGGTTTAAAGTAATTATTTACTAGGTTACTGTGTAGAGGTGTACAAATATT
The DNA here is from genome assembly GCA_028564935.1 of Neosilurus hyrtlii. Lineage (NCBI taxonomy): Eukaryota > Metazoa > Chordata > Actinopteri > Siluriformes > Plotosidae > Neosilurus > Neosilurus hyrtlii. The sequence continues at coordinate 18,589 of JAOUQZ010054601.1, forward strand.
TAGGCAGCTGAAACAAAGCTGCAGTGCACCTGCGGTGTTGACACAGGCGAATGTTGGATTAGCAGTAGTGTTAGGTCAGCTTGTTTGTCATTTGCGTGGAGCTGTGAATTGTCAATGTTTGAATTAAGATCAAGGAGAGGTTTTGTGAGCCACCTGATTCATTTTGTTATTCATCTGTTATTATTCAATTACAGTGGAACCCTGGTTTTCCAACTTGGCTCGTTCTTAAGTGTTTTTATAAAACTGATTTGTTTGTAAACCGAAACTTATTTTCCCATAAGAAACGATGCGTAATGGATTAATCCATTCCTGACCTCCTCGTCGCTCCACAATTGTATTAGTATATGACATAACAACTGAATAAAGAATAAAGTTTTAAGTAAGAAAAGACAATTTTATTCATTACCTGAACCAACTGAATAAAGGATACAGTTTTAAATAAGAAAGAACTTTTTATTTAGCAGACACGAACACCATGTACATACTTACTTTCTTCACCTCTATCTTTTGTTCTCACTATTTTCCTTTTTGCCTTTACACTTTCAATAGATTTTCCTGGTCCCATAGTGATTTATCGATGAAAAAATATAAAAGAAATAATTGTTTTCAAGTAGATTGGTTTGACAACCAGACTCAGTCAGACAACTCAGTGCTACAACAGAGTGTGATTATGGCTTCGATCTTTTGTTCATGAACTGATTACACTGTACATTTTCAATATCTTACAAGAGGCAATTGTTTTTTCATTTTTCTTGTATTTGTTTTTATGACCACAGTGCATATATGGGAGGCAGAGTTTAAAATAATGTTAAAGCTTCAGGGCGGTCTCTTGATTTTCACACTTAGCAGAACGTGATTCAGTCAACAGTGAACATTTAGTCATTTGGTGCAAATGATGAAATAATTAAATTACTTTTTAAACCAGCAGAAGTGTTCCAGTATTAGTGGCATATGTTAAATATGCATCAGTACCAAGCATGTATCATGATATTAGTAGTATAATGGTACGTGTTTTTCTTTTTCTCACTAACATTATGACTTTTCCATTTTTCTTTCAGACTCTCTTTATGGCTTCCTTTTTCTATACTCTTCACTATGTGTGGGTGCTCTATACTGGTTTGAAGGAAAAGTATTATTGCAGTCTGAATGGTTTCCCAGCTCAGGTAGTAAATCCAATCAAGATCATATGCTCTGGAGATCATAATAAAAAAAAAAAAAAACTTAGCTTTGTCCCATGTGTGATAAACCTTTATTGACTTTTTTATTTCAGCATCCAACCAAAGCAAACCTGTGCAGTCAGCTGGCAACAGTGATGTCCTGGTACGCGGAGCATTAATCCAGATTGACCCTTCATATTAAACAACCATTTAAATCATTCTGGATTTTTCAGACAGTTTGGGCCTTATATATAACAATATACTCCTGTTTATACTGACTATTCCCTTATTCATACAGTACACTGTAATAGGATGTCTGTGTTAACACTCTGTCACTCAAACTAATGTCGTTTCTCATTCCAGTGTTTTGCCATTGATGCTTACCATGCCGGTGTTCATAGCAGGAAATGTGTCACATTGCTACGTTAACTTTACCCAGCCCTACAAGTATGTATGTTTCCAACTGCAGCATTTATCTGAAAAACCCCAACAATGCTGTTTTATACAGTGATAATTCCCAGTCATTCTCTACTAGGCATACGACATCAAAAAAACAAACAAAAAAAAACAATAGGAACTGAAACATTTGGTTTGTCGAAGATTGCATGAGAAAAAAGTGCATGAGATCATCCAGTCTCAAACAGATGACCATGTTCAACCACATGAGATTGAGTTAAATTGTGTGACTACAGTTACATCTCTAGATATTTTAACACTTTGGGCGAATACTAAGAGTCTGACAGGCTTCAGCACATATCTTTATTATATTTTCATTTTACATCACATCGATGATTTTTAGTGTAAAAAAAGAGTTGGAATGGTGAGAGAGAGAGAGATTTATATTTTGGGATAATGATACAAAGCTACAGATATTAAGGCCCCAGCTAGTTTGACTTACATGGGTCTGTTCTCATTCTTTTTCAAAGCTACTTTTTCCCTACTAATTTTGACGTCACTTACACCCATTATTTTGACTTCAATTGTAGCAAACCAACCCGTGCAAACAGGATTTGTGCACTAATATTAGAATTTTAAAAAAGGGCACTATATATGAAGGGCTGAGAACCAGAGTCTATTCAACAGAAAGCTTTGAAAGATTTGAGAAAAATGACATTTCTCCAGGAGAACATTGGAGAGCCAGAAATGCACCAACCTCAACTGCAGTTATTTTATGCCGCAGTAAGGATAGACCATTCTGGCATGCATCAACCTTATCCACATTTATCAAAATAATATAAATATTTAGGCACTGCTTAAAAGTGGAGCTTTGAAAAAATGAACTTCTCCTGATACAAGGTTTCCATGTGCTGGATAGGCTTTCTTCCGTAAGCACATTATATGCACAAGAATATGTTGCAAATGAGAAATGCATTGCTTAAGTATGGTGCTCTGAGTGCGGCGCAGTGCCACGCTATGACCTTATCTCATTTTTCAGTTTTGGGGTTAGACCATTGTGGCTCTCAGCCCTTCATATGGAATAATGTATGTTGATACCTGACCCTCGTATCCATATGTGGATATTTGCCACTCTTGCTACAGAGTTGTAAGCAAATGTGATAGGGTGTCTTTGTCAGTTGTGCTGACTGTGCCACAGGCCTCCTCACTTTGGTTTAATGGATAAAAATCTGTGCCTTCCCAGAAAACTGGAATATGGTGTCCGAAAAGGGGTTCAGTATTTATACTTATGGTTTCTGAATGGCCACATATGGCTGTGAGGATCAGGTGTCCACATACCTTCGGCCATATATTGCATTTACTAAATACACAACCTGTTGTGTTTACTTACAGATGCCTTTTGTTACATACTGGTGCTCTGTACCTAACCCCACAGGAGAGTGAGGTACTCATGGCTTGTAAGATCATCAGTGACTACACCATCACTACCTTCCTAATAACCTTCTTCTTCACTCTTACTGGGATTGTGGTGAGGTGCTATCTGATCTCTGTCAAGATGTCAGACATGTTTTAGAGTTTTGTGTAAAAATGTAACTTGTACTGAGGTCTATTAACATTTCTGTGACAGTATATCAAACTTAAAATGAATTAATAGCAATTGAAGTTTAATTTGAGGATATTTGCATACAAATTATGTGAATGGTGGATTAATTACTGCAATTAGGATTTTTGGGGACCAAAAGTAATTTGCTGCTTGCTGCTCAGCTGCAACTGCAGTGTTGCCATTTATTTAATGATGAATTTATTTTTGTATTTATTTATTTACTCATTCAGGTCATTTGTTTGTGTGTGTGTGTGTGTCACGCACACACACATTATATATATATATATATATATATATATATATATATATATATATATATATATATAACACACACACACAG
>JAOUQZ010054713.1:8440-22037 GCA_028564935.1 Neosilurus hyrtlii
GGCTTTACGGACGGGGACAGGCTTTACGGACGGGGACAGGCTTTACGGACGGGGACAGGCTTTACGGACGGGGACAGGCTTTACGGACGGGGACAGCGTCCTGGACAGGAAAGCACTGGTGGAACAGAGCAACTGCTGCTCATCACAAGTCAAAAACAAAACTGAGCTCATAAACACATGGTTCCATCTGAAGGGTGAAATCAGAGATCAGTACACACGACCCCATCTAACAGCTGACAGATAAAGAGCTGATGGAGGAAACGGATCAACGTGTCCCAGTGAAACAGAGGGAGGGATTTTACACTGACTGGTTTAAGAAGATGAATGAAACAGGCTCGAGCTCACACTCACACTTTGTAGGGTAACCGAGGATCCGACGTCAGAGTGATTTTAAAACTCACTTTAGACCTGAAACACAAACAGACACACGTTCAGTCTGGTACAGTTTCCACACAATACACTCTCCATTAAAGTGTAATTAATATTAAATAAGAACACAATAAAACTTACATGCTTTAAACTTATGAGGGCAGAGCGGTGTGTTTATATCGAACCGGAAGTAGTGGGGTCCTGATGTAACACGTCAACCTACTGAGAGCGGAATTATTTTTCTTCTTCTTCATTTTCCCCCACTTTTTTTCTTCCTTTATTTACATTTTATTTACTTTCTTCTAAAACAATATAAACCCACTACCACATTAAACAACAAAATCTAAGCAGTGATTGTAGTTTTAATCAGGCAAGAACTGAAGACACCTAAGAGTCTACCGTAAATATTGACTTATAGGTCACCTGAAAAAGAGGCATAATACCCTGCCTTGTTTTCTAATTCAGATCATTTTAATTAACTAAACGCTTTAACCAGTAATAATTTTCACAAGAAGACTTTACAAAAATGCAGCTGTTAAATAAAATAGTGACCTGATGTAGTGAAAGGGGAACCCCTGCCTTGCATACTTTTGTGTTTTCTTTGTCCCTAACACACCTGTTTTCCCTAATTAGTAACTGAACAGCTCCTAATGACTTGAGGTGGGTATGACAGAGCAGGGGGTCCTACAGGACCAGGGTTTGGATCTTGTGGCATTGTCTTAAGTGCGTCTGCCACACATCAAGATGGTACTGGGTTTGAGCCCCGCACTCTGGTTGTGTGGGTTTCCTCCGGGTACGCCGGTTTCCTTCCACAAACCAAAACGTGCACATTACGCTGGTTGTCTGTTCCAAATTGCTCCTAAGTGTGATCGTGCTCAATGTACTTTTCTGCATGAATGTTGCCACCACAGGCGTGTAAGTTACCTTTGTTTACGGCACTGACCCAACCCTGACTTATGGACTTGTTGATGGTAAAAGGATGGTCCTTTTCGCCTTTGGTGGTACAGATCATATGTTGATTTCTTTTAAATAAGACCCAGATTATTGATAAACCTGACCACTGTACACATTTCCACCCTGTTATGTTAAATCCCAGATACTTCCGAGCCCAGAGAAGTCAGCAGTGCTTGTGGTCACAGTTAAAACAAAGCTTAATTTTGGCACAGTGAAGATTTTTACATGAATAATAATTATTACACCACTACAAATGAACAAGACAACCTCTGGCTGATTTTGGGTATATGACACCCAAGGAAACTCAATATATTACAAAGGATAATAAATATCAGCTTAACACCAATGCCTTTTCAACATCCTTTAGCACTGAAAATTCTCCTCATTATGCTCAGGACCAAGACGTCACAATCACAGAACCATGCTGCCAATCTTAATGAGAATTCACTAATAATGTGTTCAACTCTTACCGTTTTGAAAAAATGAGCAACATAGCTTCATAGGCTAAAACACACAGAGTTACAGCATGTGACATTACATCTACAGAGTGACCCAGAAAAACCTCCCGCATCTCAAAGGTGCAAGAAAAAAATCATCAAAGAAAATTAAAATATCATTTTTTGCATATGAAACTTCATTTGGTACAGTTTTATTCATCATGATTTAAAGATGATCTTACAGATGGGGGTCGTCATCGTCTGTACACTCTTAGAGGTGATTACTGAAGGCTGCCGTGGCTCGAAGGGTCGTGTCGGGTGGAACAGCGGCGATCACCTGCTGAATAGGAAGCTTAAGGGCTTCAGGAGTTTGGGGTGGATGAGGATACACTCGTGATTTAAGGTAGCACCACAGAAAAAAATCACAAGGGGCAGGGTCAGGGGAACGGGCCACCACCAGACACCACCACGCAGCGTGATCACCCGATCCGGAAACGTTTCCCTCAGAACTTCCAATGATCTTCCAGCTGTGTGTGCCGTCGCTCCATCGTACTGAAACCACACATCCACTTCTTCAACATCAAGGTGTTGAAATATGGTTGGGCCTCCAACAGACCTCACCATCGCCTCTCCTGCATCACTAAGTTTTATGATTATCCTTTTCCTTTGTAAATTTTTTATTATTTGCCTTTAAAATGGAGGGGTTTTCTGTTTCTAAAAACCATAAATAAATTACAGTAACATGTCTTTATCTTTTGGTGGTTTCTTCTTCTCTTTTTTCTTTTTGTTCACTAATCACCTGATGGCTTTGACCTTTTCTTATCCATTTGTGCACATGAGGGTAATTATTTCACCCATCCTGCAACACTGTATCAAAACAAAAACAATTCACTTTCATGGTGTACAGATTAGTTTGAAATTGTTCTTAATAATTAATAGTATGAATTAATTATGGTGTATTTGGTCGCATCCTGTAGTGTGATTGATTTTCCTAATGGTGTTAGTTGTGTACTGAATTGGAGGTGTGCTGTTTTATAGACTCCTCTGCTCCTCATTCTAATGGAGAACCCTGAGGTCATCTCCCAATCTCCCACGTCTTGATGATTTCTAGATGTTTTTTCAGGCAGATGCCTGACAATTTACAAATCACAGGTAGTGGACCCACTCCAATCAACAGGGTGACATATAAATTTACCATCTCAGTGATTCTGTTTCTTTGTTTTTTGTTTCCTGAACTGCTGCAGTTACTCAGTATCTTTAACTTGGCTGTTTTAAGTTGAATTTGGTAAATACAGGATGCAAAGCAATAGATCCATAGAACGGTGATGTCACAGCTGATCCAGTGAACCAGATTCTTTGGGTTGGCAAAAGAAAACAAAGTCTGTACTGTGTTCAGTTCACACGTGAATTACTGAATTTTATTCTTTGCTATTTTAACATGATAAACAGAACACCTGTTAACTGTTGTGCTCCAGAGTGCAGGATTCATGCAACCATTTATACCAATTTCAGAAGGACAGCAACATAAAATTTAACTGGCAAAGGACCCTGAATGAGCCTTAAAATTCACTACTTGCTAACTCACATGCTTTCCAGAAGATTATTTAACAGCTACCGTACCCATAACAAAACCAGGAGAACTTTACTGATGGTAGTTTTTCTGAGATATTAAAGCCTACTGCTTTCCACTTTGAATGTTTAAGTGATAGATAACTGGTACCAGCAGCGTGCATGCAGAATTTCTCAGTTTTAAACAGGGAATGCTGACGGATCAGGAAGCTTATCTCCGGCAGCAACCAGTTGATCATGATACACTTTGCATGCATGGATTTCAATTACTTTATTTTTCGATTATTATAATTGTGATTTTAACCACCGGGCAAAGCAGCAGTAGGGTCGTGTAGTGGTTAACATGCTACCTCATAGCAAAAAGGTTCTGGGTTCGAGTCCCGGTCTCGGGTGTTTCTGTGTGGAGTTTGCATGTTATCCCAGTGCCTGGGTTTTTCCTGGGTACTCCGGTGTCCTTCCACAGTCAAAAGACATGCACAGTAGACTAATTGGCTGTTCCAAATTTCCCCATAGATTCACATAGGGTGAGTGTGAATGGTTGTGTGTGTTGGCATTGCAATGGTTGGCAAGCTGTTCAGGGTGTACCCCAGTGATAGGTTCCAGCCTCCCGGGACCCTTGTAGAATTAAGCAGTTTGATAGTGAATGAGTGTTTATGATGGCAGCCAGAAGTGGTACATTTTGTTACCCATCCCATGTAGACCCTGTTTTTCTAGCCCAGATGTGGACAGAAGCAACTTCAAGTGGTAAAGAAATGCTGAATAAATCTATTTCAGGTTTGGCTGAATGCTGAATGATTGGAGCATGTGTATGTACTGGAAGGCACTGTGTGTTTTCTCCTTGGAGCTATACCCAAGGGGGTTTTTCCTGGAAAAAGAAAGGGAATACCTAGTCAGGTAGCAAGCTTAGCCAGCAGTAATGCACTGCAGAAATCCAGCTTAGTTTGACCAGCCAAAAGCTACAAGGGCTTAAAAGTTTGTAAACCATTAAGAATTTTATATATTTATGCACAAATATGATTGATAACGGTGCAGTGGTGAGCACGCCGGCCTCACAGCAAGAACGTCCTGGGTTTAAGTCCTGGGCTCGGGTGTTTCCGTGTGGAGTTTGCATGTTCTTCCTGTGCTTGCGTGAGTTTCCTCTGAGTACTCTGGTTTCCTTCCACAGTCCAAAAACATGTACGTTAGGCTAATTAGCTGTTTCAAATTGCCCCTAGGTGTGAGTGTAAGTAGTTGTGTGTGTTGCCCTGCAATGGTCTGATATGTTTCGGTGTTCTGGTATACTTTGCCGGGGGGGACAGCAGTGATAACCCGCTGATAGTGGGGCTTGAACCCCTGACCTTGGGATCAGTAATCCAGCACACTACCACCAGGCCACCACTACCGCTGGGATGAAACAGTTCAGCAAATAAGTGAGTCAGAATGAGTGTATTTTGGCATAAATATGATTTAAAACATTTTTGGATTGGGTGGCACAATAGTATAGTGGTTTATATGACCGCTTCACAGCAAGAAGATCCTGAGTTTGATCCCTGTTGCAGGCGAGGGAGTCTCTGTGCGGTGTTTGAACGTTCTCCCCGTGAATGTGTGGGTTTCCTCTGGGTATTCTGGTTTGCTCCCACAGTCCAAAGACATGCACATTCGGCTAACTGGATGTTCCTGGTTGCCTCTAGGGGTCAGTCTAAGTGTAAGGGTGTTACCCCTGCGATTGTGGTGAGTTGTTCCAGGTGAACCCCGCCTTCATCCGGACTCGGCTACGATGGGCTCCAGCCTCCACGTGTCTCTAATAAAGTATACATCAATTCAGTAAATGAAATAATATGAACATTTTCAAAGAACACATCTCATGGAAATATCAACATTTCAGATTACTTTATCAAAGGTTCTGTAATCCCTGTACATTTTAACATCGATGCTGCTGTCATATCGCAGTAAAAAGAGCAAAAATGGAAGTGAATCTTCATAAGCAGTGTAGAGATTGACAGTAAGGGATTTTAGAGACTCAATCATTATGAGTCATACTTTAAGGCAAGTGTTAAGGCAGCCAGAAACATCAGGGCTTAGAGCCAGGAGCCTCCCTGGAGGTGGATGAGAAACACATTTATAGAAGTGATTCTAAACTCAGTTGTACTTGGCATTAGAGTCTCGCTTCATTTTGTTATGAACATGTCATGTAATATTTAATCAAAGAGGCCATTAGAAAATTAATGGAGATTTTATATATATATATATTCTAAAAAAATCTTAATTTAGGTGTGGTGATTTGCACCGCCGCCTCACTACAAGGAGGTCCTGTGGTCAAGTCTCTGGCTAAGTGAGGGCTTTTCTGTGTGGAGTTTTCATGTCTGCCCTGTGCTTACATGAGTTTCCTCAGAGTACTCCGGTTTCCTCCCACAGTCCAAAGACATTCACAGTAGGCTAATTGGCTGTTCCAAATTGCCCCTAGGTGTGAGTGTGAATGGTTGTGTGTTGATTGTCCAGTGATGATCTGCCAAGCTGTTTAGAGTGTACCAAATCTTTGCCCAATGTAGGCTGAGATAGGCTCCAGCCTCCCTGTGACCCTAATAGTAGGATAAAGGGTTCCGCAAATCAATAAGTAAGTAAATGAGTGAAACACAGAAATTTACTATTTTAATACATTAGCTAGATGTATTAACATAAATTTCATAAAGGAGTTGCCAGTAGTGTAGAGTGTGTGTGTGTGTGTGTGTGTGTGTAAGTGTGAGTGTGATGGAGAGCTTAAATCTCATCTACTGGAAGCCAACACCCTGTTGTCAAGTTCACATTGTTCCTTCAGATATTTTGAACAATTCAATCTGCCCCTGTATAGCTTGATCGCTCCAGGGTGTACGTTTTAGTTTTGAAACTACATTTTCCATTGTGGCCCTGTTCAGGGTGTAGTGTAGTTCAATCGGCTGAGATGGACGCTAGCCTCCCAGCGACCCTAATTAGGATTAAGCGACTTAGAAAAAGAATGGATGAATGAATTAATGGCCTTCCATCATCTTAAACAGTTCGAAAGGTTATGTTTCATGATGTAAAAAACAGGTGAGGCTAATTATTATGTTGTCGGGCCGGGCTCATGATCAAGAGGTTGTGGGTTTGAATCCCCATTAGTGCTAAGACGCCTGGGCAAGATTTTAACCAAAAGTGTCGCTTTGTCCACCCAGCAGTATTAATGAATACCAGTAAAAATACTGGGACCCATGCAGGAGGAGTTGGACCCTTAATCGCTTCATGCTACACAAACCAGGACAAGCTCCGGCTGTGATGAGCCACTAGGTTCCGGTGTAAAAAGCCCATCAGACTTATCTACCTGCCTAATAATTATGTCCCTTTATCTATAATTTATGGTGAGTGTTATAAGGTGTTTTTATAAATAAAGTTTCATTTTCAATTAATTTTCTGATTTTGGCATTTTGTCCCAGGTATATCAAAACATCTTGTATGTCTGACCTGATTTATAATGATTTTGTTATTTGTCATGTTGTATTTTTATATTAGTTGTATTAGTTGCGGTGCTATGCGGTACACCACACCTACATACAGTAGTAGTTTACTTACTGTACGTGTTGACCCTGACCATTGACTAAACAAAGGTTTTCTGCTCAGCGTCAAATCCCCTCCACGTTTGACTCGGGATGAGTTCTTCTGCTAAAGTGCTCTTCCACCTTCCTGCATCCCAAAATAGATCCAGAATCCCATTAGCCATCCCAGGTTCAACATCAGCCTGCCCACCATGGGCGACCCTACCAGACTTGTCATATGCCCCCAGTCTCACACGAGTTAGGCCTGACAGTAGAACTAGTCTTTCATCCGCCTGTATAGCCTGATGTTTTCCTGGTTTCACCTATGCTGCATGGCACTAAATGACTCAACCAATCAATCAGAAGTAGATTTGAAAGTACCAAAAGCACACCCTGGTTTATAATCATTTCCATCCCTTCTAATATAACATGTTTCTTTGATGTCTTTGCCCAGATTTCAACAGTTAGGCTCAAATAAAGTATTTGCAGTGTATGTAAAGTTAATCAGAAATGTATGACATTACAAATTGTCACAGATTCTCCCTGTTTTAACTTCATTCTCATCATAGCGGTTACCAGTTACTTCCAAGTCTCCAAAGTGGAAGAACTACAACGTGAAGAGCGTGCACCAGTGATTGCGCCGCACATGCAAACTATCCAGCATGTAATGAGTAAGCATGTAATGTGTAATGACTCTAAAAACACGCCCAAAGAAATACACATCATAAAGCATTGTTACTGTGTTTCCATAGCCAAGACTTCCCAAGCCATGTTTTTTTTTGTGTTTTTGATTACCCACATGTGTTTACCCACATGACGGACTACAAAACACCATCGTCCAGATCGGTGAATGCAGACACTTCTCTGGCAGATGAAGCTTAAAAGCTGCAGCTCACAGCGCTAACAGCATTAGCAGTGCTAACAGCACACTTCTGGAGCATACAAGAGAGGTTAACTCATTCATCATTTCGGAGCACGAAGTGAGAAATGCATTCTGGAGAGTGAATACAAGGAAGGCAGCAGGACTAGATGGCATCACGGGTTGGGTCCTGAAGGCCTGTGCCAACCAGCTTGCTCCTGGATACACTGTGGTATTCAGACTCTCCCTGGATTAGTCTATAATCCCGACGTGCTTCAAGCAGTCCATCATTGTTCCGGTCCCCAAGAAACCCCAGCCCACCTGCCTGAACGACTTCTGCCCAGTGGCCCTTACTTCAGTAGTGATGAAGTGCTTTGAATGACTAATTAGAGACTTCATCAATTCTTCCCTACTGGTCACCCTGGACCTGGACTACAGTTTGCGTACCATCCCAACCGATCTACTGAGAATGCCATTGCACACCTCCATCATGCAGCCTTGAGCTATCTGGAGAGCAGAAAGAGGAATTATGTCAAAATGCTGTTTGTTGACTACAGTTCAGCGTTTAACACCATAATTCCCTTCATACTCACCACTATGTTGAAGATCCTGGGCCATAGCCCATCCCTGTGTGGCTGGATCTCCAACTTCCTGACAGACAGACCACAGGCGGTACAGTTGGGCAACCATGTCTCACCCTCACTTACCCTCAGCACTGTAACCCCCCAGAGCTGTGTTCTGAGCCCCCTGCTGTACTCTCTGTATACCTACGACTGTGTGGCCACTTCCAGCTCCACCAACATCATTACGTTTGCAAACGACACTGTGGTGGTGGGCCTGATGAGACAGCCTACCTAGAGGAGGTTAGAAACCTGTAATTATGGTGCCAGGTCAACAATCTCCTCCTGAATGTCAGCAAGAATAAGGAGCTGATAGTAGACAAAGCAGGAGAGGAATCAGCCCCTGATCATCAACGGGACCCCAGTGGAGAGAGTGGACAGTTTCCGGTAGGTAGTTGTTTACATCACGCAGGACCTGACAAGGTCCTGTCATGTTAACACCCTGGTGAAGAAGGCCCGGCAGCATCTTTATCATCTTAGACGTCTGAAGGACTTTAAACTGCCCTCAAGGGTGCTTTTGACTTTCTACACCTGCACCACTGAGAGCATCCTGAGGGGAAGTATCCCATCCTGGTTTGGAAACAGTATCATACAGGACAGGCGAGCTCTCCAGAGGGTGGTGCGATCAGCAGAGCGTATCATCCGTATCAAGCTTCCCGACCTGGACACTATATACAGCAAGCGGTTCTGGACCAAAGCCAGGAAGATAGTGAAGGACCTCAGCCATCCCTACAATGGACTCTTCTCTCTGTTGTGGTCAGGGAAACACGGAGCAAATGAGGAGGAGTTTCTTCCCACAGGCCATTTGGGCCCTCAGCCAGAACACTAGGACCTGGACTTTGTAGACCTACCCTACACATGATCATTACATTCTACTTCAGCTGATTGTTGCACACACAAATTGCACTCTCTGTACACCCTGCAATACTCTGCGCACACACAACAACCTCACACTCAGTGGACATCTTTGTGTGCACACTGCACCGACACTTACCCACCGTATTATTTATCGTCACTACATTTATAATTGACTTTTAACTCTTGGTGTTTTTCATGATAGTTATTGATGGATTAAAGATATTGATATTGACAGATTTTATTCTTCTTCTTTATATTGATATTTTTTATACTTCTTCAAATATAGGACAGTCGTAATAAGCATTTCACTACATGCTGTATTGTGTATGATTTTGTATGTGACAAATAACATTTGAAAAAAAAAAATGTACATTGATTTTTGGCTACATGATCCTGATCTCTGCCTTGCTTGCGCTATTGTGCGCTTTGTATATTCAGGGTGTACCACGCCTCCCCGCAACCTAAGTGGGCTTAAGCGGTTTGGCAAATAAATAAATGCATAAACTATACTATATAAACAGAAGCATGTGGACACCTGACCATTACACCCATACATGTCTTCAATGTTCCCACAAAGTTGGATGCACACTTGTGTCCTGGAAGAACACAATGCCCTTTATAAAAAGCAAGGCCTTTAAAAGCAAGGTTTGCCAAAGTTAGTATGGAAATATTCAAGCAAGCCAACACAGAGCCCTGACCACATAGCCATTGGACACTTACATGATGAACTGGAACACCAACTGTACCCCAGACCTCCTCATGCGACATCAATTCCTCCCTCGCTCCTTCACTCACTCACTCACTCACTCACTCACTCACTAATGCACTCACTCACTTACTCACTCACTCACACTCATTTGCCAAACCACTTAATCCTATTATGGTCAGGGGGAGGCTGGAGCCTATCTCAGCCAACACTGGGTGAAGGCATAGTGTACCCTGATCAGCTTGTCAGTCCATTGCAGGCCAACACACACAGACAACCCTTCCTACTCACACCTGGGGGCACACGTTTAGAACCTACAAACTCCGCACAGAGATGCCCTCTTCGATCCCAGGACTCAAACCCAGGAACTTGCTGGCTGAATGAGCACAGATACCCACAGCACCGTTCAAAGATATTGTGTAAAGTCTTCCCAAAAGAGTGGGAAACAATCAAATCCTAGATTGTTTTGGTTCGGTGTACAATATAATAAACATACGTACATACTTTTGAGCATATAGTGAGTTCATGAATACATTTACTAGAGATAAATAAATGTTTAGTATTATGCTGTGCTGTGATCGTGAATCACTTGGCATGCTGTGGAATGTGTCACACCGCTGCTGTTTTAGCAAGTGAGTCATTATTTTTGGCTACATAAAATGTCTTTTATTCTCATGTACAGAAACAAGCCTCAGTGTAGGGACTGTTGCTACTAGAGTTCACATTTGCCCCTGGACCTTCAGAGACTATTTTTCCTTTATTTATTGCTGGAGTATAACCCGAGACCCGAGTCTCAGAATCAGCGTAGATACAACAGTGAGGAATTTTTTATTGATTAATACACAGGGTAGATAATTGTCAGGAAACCACAGTTATTGTATTCAGTCACCCACTGAGATCTGCTTACAAAGAGACAGAATAAGAGACAGAGGGTTAAAAGAGACGCCACAATCGATTTTTTTTATTTATTTATTTTAAAAAGAAATTATAACAGATTCACTACATAAAAATCACAAGACTGAGTAAATATATCTTAAATTGACCGGGCCAAGTGGACGGACAGCACCTATTTCTGATGAGTGAACATGCTCATGAATCTCGTAAGCATGTTGTACATAACACACAATAGCCATGCTGTTCTCGAGTAATGTAGCAACTTGTTAAATAGGGAGAATACAGGAAAATATACAACTTGATGAACATGCTGAGAGGCCTGCAAAAAATGTTGGTTGTGTCCATCACGTTTGTGCAGATATTTCAAGAACTCGTTCACTTTTTAATAAAAGCAGTACATTTTGCACAAATTCAGCCCCAGACCTCGCATACTCATTCATTTGCCAAATGCACATGTCCTTGGACTGTGGGAAGAACCTGGAGTATCCAGAGAAAACCCACGCAAGCTCAGGGAGAATATGCAAACTCCACACAGAGATGCCCGGGAGTCAAACCCATGACCCGTGACCACTACGACACGGTGCCACCCAGCCCTAGACCTATTATTTAAAATATATTGACGTTTAGAACAGACAAACTCCGCACAGAGATGTCCTCTTTGATCCCAGAAGTCGAACCCAGGACCGTTGTTCTGTATGTGCTAACCACTATGCTACCATGACACCCACATTAATACTCGATCTCCCTAATGTTCTTGTGTCTGAATGGACACAGATATCCACAGTCACATTCAAAGATATTGTGTAAAGCCTGCCCAGAAGAGGATTATATAAAATATGATGAGGACCCATTTGATATAAATATATACACACACTGCTCAGCCAAAAAAGAGGTCACACAATGTAATATTTTCATTGAGAGCATTTATCCTTGATCACCTGACCTTAACCCTATTGAAAGTTTTGGGGATGTGCTGGTGAAGACTTTATGAAAGGGTTCAGTCTTTCCCTCATCGATTCAAGACGTCGGTGAGAAATGAACCCGACACTGGATGCAAATAAATGTTATGTTGCTTAAGGTTGTTGAAACAATGCCATGATGATTACATGCTGTAAGCAAGGATAAAGTCGGAACAACAACATATTCATGTGTGCGACTTTTATTTTCCTTTTTGGCTGGGCAATATACAGTCACTGAAAAAAGTCTAGTTTCACATGTGGACGTTCATGTGTAAAAGCCCATATCTTACCAATCTATTAACCGATTTTCATCAACTATGATTTAAAATACCCCTCTGATGGTCCAGAATATTATGTGCTAGAAGCAGTATTGGAAAGAAATTTTTTTCTAATCTTTACAGCTTCTAAAATATAAACATTATCGGTTTTTGCCTGGACAAAAGTCTTGTCACAGAGATTTAATTTCATTTTCAATAATATATTTATTACAGAAAAATAATCAAATGGACTTGTTTATAACTAAATATATAATATTGTAGCAAATATAACATCATATTGAAAAATTAAAAGCATCAATTAAGGTCAATAGTGCTTCTGCAAACATGGCTGTGATGGTACCAGACTCCCAGGTGCTCGTCACAATGAATAATTATCATATTAAAAGAATCAGACACCTTCAAGATCTTGATATTACAAATAATAAACATTTGTAAGTGCTACTGAAAATTCATGAGGCCCAAGACACTTCCAAAAAAAATAAATTTTTAATACACAAGTAAGCTATTTTTGAGTGCAGCTCGTTCATCAAATGGTCAGAAAACAGTGTGTTATCAACCCTATGGTGAGAAATCTGAGCCCCCTGTAGGTTTGGAACATAATGGGAAGCAGTAATCTGTTGATATTTGCGTCTGGTAATGTTACCACCCATCTTACATAGCTTTGTGATCCCTATGTACTGGAGGTGACCTTGAACCATGATGTTTCACTTTAATACATGACCGGCTCTTCGGAGAACTCTGGGTCCAACAATTTTCTAGATGCTCAGTAACAACATTGGAGGCAGAGCGATATTATTTTTTATATTATTTGAATTATTAATTCATCTCAAATATATTTTTTCTTCATGTTTCTGCTAATAACAGTTTCCACGTGTTCAGGCCTTGGTAAGTCATGGTGTTCTAGCTGTGTCTTGTACAGGATCTGTATTGTGTATTGTGTATGGTGTATGGTACCCACTGTAAGAAACATGATGTAGAGTTGATGCTGAAGCAGACATTGCTAGCTATGAGTCCTAATGGAGCTTTTGAGGGAGTCATCAGGAGGAACTACAACTTTTGTGCAGCCAGTTGTTTTGTGGATGTTTTCCGTGCATGAACGAGCTTACCTATGTGTACCAAGGGGGTCTGAAATTTCTTACTTCTGCATGCAAATTATTTTCATGTACTTTTAGGAGATCTTGAAGGTTTCTACAGTTTTTGAAAAAAGATTTATTAAATTGCTTGAAAGCTGCTTTAACACCTGTATTTTATGTATATTTAGTCAATCAAGCACTTTTCATTATTTTTTACTAATTTTACAAATTATATTTTACTAATTACTTTGATCCAGAATTTGATGTTTCATGATTGCGACAAGACTTTTGTCCAGCCTACAATAGATATATTTGTCTTTTATTGACTGTAAAAAGTATAAATGAATTTACAATTTACTGTTGGCTTCACAAAACAATTTATTGATTAGTGTAAGGTATAGTTGATGAAAATCGGTTAATAGGTTGATGAGATATGGGCTTTTATACATGAATGTCCACATGTGGAACTAGACTTTTGTCAATGGCTGAGTACATAT
>JAOUQZ010054732.1:0-22022 GCA_028564935.1 Neosilurus hyrtlii
GACGTATCGAGCACTGTTTTACGGAAAATCGACTCAAGATCTTATATATATATATATATATATATATATATGTATATGTATGTATATGTGTATGTGTGTGTGTGTGTGTGTGTTTATTTATGTCTGTCTGTCTGTCTGTGGGAGGAAAACGCCCTCTCTGAGCCCAGGGCTCGAACCAAGGACCTTGCTGTGAGGTGGACACGCTCGCTAATCACTACACCATCATGTACCGCTCATGTAATTAATTATGCATTATAAAATTGTTGTACCTCAAATCAGAAGGGATGTGGTTGACTTGGACAGGAGTTCCACCTGTAACATCTTTTAAGAAATCTGTTTATTTACTTGTTTTAATAATGCTATGGTAAAAGTTCATAAACAGGAACTTAAACTAAGGATGATGGAAAAACTTTAAAGCATGTTTGGGTTTAATTACCTGTATTTGGTTGTGAAACACTTCTGAAATAGAAAACAGACTTTAAATAATTTTTATTGAAATTTCTATTTTTGAAAATTTTTTTATTTGTATTTTTTAATTTTTTTGGTCTTCAGAAAGAACAGAAGAGAATAGCAGTCACGACATCTACACAATAGTGTAACTTTTGTAGTGTAAAAACTGTGAGGCCGCTGGCATAGTGGTTGGGGTACTGGGCTCATGATCAGGAGGTTGTCCACCCAGCAGTGTAAATGGGTACCAGTGGAAAAAAATACTAGGAAGATTTTTTTTCATCCAGAAGGAGTAAAACTCCTAGTTGCTTCACGCTATGGAAACCCGGGGATAAGCACTGGCCTGATGAGCCACTAGGCTTGAGTGTAAAAGCCCAGCATACTTATTTTAAAGACTAATGATGTGCGTAAATTGATAATCCTGTAAAAACAGCAGTCATTAAGTGCTCAATGTTGTAATACCTGGTCTGAACGACTCCTGTGAAATGCTGTAAATCTGAATTAAGGTGTTGATTAATTTTCTAAAACGGGTGCTGTTACAGTAGAACCGTCTGTAATGCACTTGTAATATGTTATGGTTTTGAAAGTAATATTCATAGGTACTTGCTTGATGGACGCTCCACGTATTATAAGGTACTTAATTTTGTTATTTAAAATTTATGGAAGAGGTCTTGCGGGGCATGCTGGGTCAGTGGTTGGCACTGTTCACACACAAATAGAAGGTTCTGGGTTCGAATCTCAGCCTTTCTGTGTCAAGTTTGCCTGATCTCTATGATTTTCCTCTGGTTTCCTCCCCACAGTCCAAAGACATACAGATCTACTGGCTGTAAATTGCTTATAGTTGTTAGGATGAGTGTGAATGGCAATTTTCTGTGTTAGCCTTGGCAACCTGGTCAGGGTGTACCCCGCCTCTCAGCTGAAGTGAGCTGTTATTTGCTCCAGTGATCCTTCGGATAAGTGGTATAGATGATGGATGGAAGGATTCTCCAGTGTCAGATCTGTGTAATGGTCAATAAGAACATGTTCTTTGTATTATGATTAGCTCACTCACTCTTTTGCTGAACCGCTTAATCCTACTTGGGTTGCAGGAGGGCTGCAGCCCATATCAGCCGACATGAGGCGAAGGCGGGGAACACCCTGAACAACTCGTCAGAACATCACAGGATCAACACACTCACAACCATCATGAAAAGTTTTTCTTCTTATTATTATTATTAAATTCTTTAGCATTAAATTTAACTTTAAACAATTAAAAGTATGACAATTTATTTGTACACTTTAAATTGTAATAATTGGCAGCGTTGTGTGGTATCAGTGGAATAAAAATGTCACGACCAGCTGTTAAAGTAATGTAATTCCTGTTTAAGTGGCAACTAACTGTGCTTCGTGCATAGCCGTATTGCTCTGCTGTATGAGTGAATTATGTTCGTATAATGGCATGGGTCATCTTGTATTTCTTTCTATAATGCGCTCTGAATACACAGCTTTTTTTTTTTGTGGAAAGCTGTCATGTGGAATGTGCTGACTGTTCAGTATAATTTCTGGCTGTACGTTTTGCTCTGTAGATCATTTTGTTCTTTTCCTTCAGCTCTGCTTCACCTTTGCATGGCCGTGCTAATTAACCACATGCTGAATATAACTTGACAGCTTAGCACTACATCCGGGAGCAGTCTAAAATCATGGCAGCCCTCAGTGCACGACCCTTCGTCCCAAGCTGCATGTATTTGCTGTATCAGGAAACTTCACTGTGGCTGGTCAGACTAGAGCTACAACCCGGTGGTTTATTTTTATTAGTATTCAGGCACTGAACAGCCAATAAACTGTAATGACAAACTCCAACAATTACAATGATACTTTACTATCAGTAGAATCTATTTTTATGGACTGATTCATTCATTTATTTATTTGTTTTTACTTAATTTGTTTATTTACTTTTGTTAAATTCTTTATTTTGACATCATGAAGACTGTAACTGCACTCCAGCTTCCATCATTGCTTCTTTTGTAATCGTTTTAAAAATGCAGAAATGATGCATTGGATATGCGTGTTACCCCATAGAATACCATCCACCCACCTGAGGACAGGGCACCTTCCATATATGGTAAAGGACTCTGATGTGCTTCTTTTGATTTGCATTATAAGAAAACACTCAGTTGTTCATTCATTTTTTGAACCGCGTAATCCTAATTAAGGTTGCGGCGAGGCTAGTGCCCATCTCAGCCGATTCGGATAGGGCAGAGTACACCCTGGACAGCTCGGCAGGCCATCATAGGGCAGAAACATGCTGATAGCTATGCAGCCTACTCTTGACGGAAATCAGCAATTGTTTTTTTACATGCCTCCCACCACAGACAGTGAGAGACATGCCCGGCCATTGATGACCCAGTTAGCTGCACTGGGGGGACAGCAGGGACAAAGTGGGGCCTGAACCCCTGACCTTGGGCTCAATAATCCAGCAAAATACCGCTGAGCTGTCACTGCCCCCAACACTCATTTAGTTAATAAAACAAATTGTCTGTGTGGATGTGTTAAGGCAGTCATGTCTTAGAATAACACTTGAAGCATCCTCTTCATTACATTTTTTTAATTGAATGCTCATTTTTGTGACCAATCAGCTTGGAATGAAGAACAAGTTTTTTTACATGTACATCAGCGTGTTAATGAATTTTTAGCTTGAAGAACCGCTGGATTTATCAACCTGTTGGGTGTTTTTTAGCATATCTTTTTCTCACTGTCCATTCTAAAACTAATTTCATCTTCGTCAATATTTCAGTCTCTTGCTAAAAGTATACCTACAATTTTACTTTAGATTTTTGAATACCTGACTGTTGCCGCAAGGTTGGAAGCACACCACTGTATGCTGTTGCATTACAATTTTGCTTCACTAGCGCTAAGATGCCCAACCCTGTTCCATCATGATAGTGCCACTATGAACAAAATGAGCTCTATGAAGACAGACTTCAACCCTACTGAACGTTTTTGGGATTCACTGGAACACCCTTTTTGTCCACTGTCATTGCCTGACTTCACTAATACTAATTCTCATAGTTATGCTCTAAAATGTGGTGTAAAGTTATTATAGCAACAAAAGGGTTTCTAATTCTGGAGTGGCATACCCAGCAAGTACATCCAGGTGTGATGTGATGAGTCATGGCCCGTCTTCCCTAATATTCACTAACATGAATAAGCTTATTTTTTGTAGGGTGTTTGTAGGACTGTGCCCTTTTTCACACGCTTCCCATTCATATTGATTTAAAGGAAATTGCTGCTTCATGTGGAAAAGCCGTCCACATTGTTATCGGTTAGTTTGTATTGTCGGTGCTCAGTGATTTGGGAAATCTGTACCTGTTCTGCTGCAGACTCAAACAAGAACATTTTCATTTCACACCTTTTAGTGACTCGTTTGTATTAATGCAGAAGTAATGGACTTATAATGAGCCTTGTTATTGCAACCAAGTAATTTTTCATGCTTTTGCAGAACCAAAGAGAGCTTCATCTGGAAGAACGTGACCTGAATGCAGATTCAGCAAAGTATTTCAGGAGATTAAGTCATGCACTTGAAAAATACTGCTGCAGAACTGAGCAGTGATAAACTGGTCATATTGGAGAAACTTGTTTTTTTTTAATTAGACTATCATGGTTTTGATAGTTAGGGCAGTCATTCACATGCAGTTTTGTAAGTTTTTTAGATGGAGGCAGCTTAGAATATGAAAGTTTGTAATAGATTTCTATCCTTTTTTTTCTGTTGCAGTATTTTATTCTGGTCAGGGTTGCAGTGGGTCCAGATTTCAGGAAGAGATACCCTCATTTTTCATCCTGTCTCTTTTTCTTTGATTTTTCCTCCTGTGGCTTATTGTTGAAGGTCATCACATGTTTTTTACGAGACACATGATTCCAGCTGATCTCTTTCTTTCGAGTTGCTGCTCATGTGCGGAGTAACACAGGACGAGTATATTCAATCCCACCTTCAGTCACGCTCCCTTGGGCTTCCAGTCGCAGATGGTTGGTTGGATTGTCAGGATTCAAACTGGTAATCTCCAGATAAAAAGCCCACAATTTTTTGTCTAACCAGTTGGGGGCCCACAATTTTAATATTCGTGGATTTCAAAATATATTATAGGATAATAATATATCAGGATTTTTCAGAGACACTTTACTAATATCTTCCCAACCATTTGTTTTGTAGTTATTTGGGTCCTCACCATGGCACATGATATACAAGTTAAAGGTTTAAGTCCATTTACGGCATTTGGCAGACGCCTTATCCAGAGCAACTTACATTTTGGTTTCATCCCATTTTATGGGTTTACACTAGGGCACGATGTCCGATCTCCGCAATTTGAGAGAATCATGGGGGTCGTGGAAACGAATCATGGTGATCTTGAGGGAACTTGGCGGATTTGTGACGATCGATGATTGATTGTTAAAGATTTTGCAGTGCTTATTACGATTTGATGCCAAATGTGAAATGTGTGTAGAACGTGGGAATCGTAGTAGAGCTTATCAGACAGCGCTAACAGACCTTGATGTGCTATTGTAGGGAATCTTGATGTACTTGGAAACATGATTCCTTCAAGTTTCTTTCCTTGCCTCCTTTTTATACCCCAATCGTGCTCCAAACATGCTCCTAAATCATGGCACTCTGTGCTTTTTTGGAATCGTGGAGATTGCAGACATCGTGCCCCATTGTACACCCAGGGTTAAAAACTGAGCAGTTGAAGGTTAAGAGCCTTACTGAAGGGGCCATCAGTGACAGCTTGGAGATACTGGGGCTTGAACTGCCGACCTTCTTATCAGTAACTCAGAGCCTTAATCTCCGAGCCACTGCTGTCCCTTAAACCAAAATACAATTGTTTTTTAAAGATTTTTGTAAATAAAAGTGAAATATCAGTGCACAGTTTTTTTGCGAACTGTGAAGCATCTCTTATTTTAATCCTACCTGTTTGAACTCCCCTGTAATTGTCTTGCGTCTATGTCTCCATGGATGGTGTCAGTCAGATCTTAGTGAGAACATTGTTTTAATGATTGTTGCAAATGCAAATATTTGTGAAGGAAAGTACCCCGTTATTGCATTTGTCAGTATCATGTTGGTTATAAAAATGCCACCCCATGTTGTAGGCTCTTGTTTTATTACCAGTTTAGATTTTCACCTGGGAACCATGTTTGTTTTTGAGTGTCTGCATGTGGTAGCATTATGTTCTATAACTCAACAAAACCTATTGTTAGTGCCCAGTACACAGAGTGTTAGTGTTTTTTTTTTTTCTTTTTCGTCTTCTTTTTTTTTTTTTTTCTTCTTTTTTTTTTTTAATTAATGTTTATTAGACAAATATGGCACACAAAGGGTAAGATACAACCCACATCACACAGAATTTAAGGATAAGAAAACCAACGGGTCATATTTACATTTTTCTTTGTTTTTTCTTTAAATGAGGTGTCCAAACATTACAGGTACTGGATCCTAATGATTTTGATTATTTTATTTTTAAGAAGGAAAATTCATTGCTGTTCGTCATTCATTAAAATGCTCGTCGTGTTATCCCACAGTTGTGTAGCGGTTAGCACGAGTGCCTCACAGTCAGAAGGTCTTGGGTTCAGGGAGGGTGTTTCTGTGTGGAGGTTGCATATTTACCCCCTGCTTTTGGGGGTTTTTGCCGGGTACTCCGGTTTCTTGCCACAGTCCAAAGACATGCACTTTGGCTGTTCCAAATTGCCAAAGTTGTGACTGTGTGAAAGGTTGTGTAGGCTCTGGACTGGCGAGCTGTTCAGGGTGCACCCCACCTTTGCCCAGGGTGCTTTGTGATGCAACCCTAGTGGGATTAGAGTCCAAGTCTGCCATCAGGTTCAAATCTAGACCCCCTTTTTTTTTTTTTTTTTTTGCTGTAAGGCATCAGTACTCTTTGCAATGTAGTGTGTTAATAGGTTCTCAAAAAAATACATATTTTCTCACTCCATTTGTAATGCCCCCAAGGCTGATGACCCTTGTTGAAACCCATCATTGGAGAGGTAGGATGGTCAAGATGTTGTTAATTTAATCACACAAGGGACTTCTTATGTTAATGTGCATGTAATAGTTATATGAAAGAGGTTACCCTGCTGACGCTGGGGGCTGTAGCGTTGTACTTAAATCAGCTCTTCAGGTGCTCGCTGTTCGAGTGTTCATGTTTGGTGGACTGGTTGTCTTAAATGGATTTTTGACTGATTTGCACTTCCAGGCCAGAGAAAAGACTTGAAAGAATTTAAGTTTCCACATTTTAGACAGTTGAACTGCCTGATGGTTATCGTGCCTGTGGTTATTATCCCCTGCCAGCTTTTACAAACCATTTACAAAACCGTCAGTGCACATCAAGTGAACTTGGATATGTCTGCCATAGTAATTAATATTTCTGATAATCTTGGAATAAGATGTGTCTTTTAAAAGGCAGACAATGTTTTTACCCACATCCATCAGCTTGTGTTGGGTTTGGAATAGTATACTACTTGCACGTCTTCTGTTTCTGTGAATCTTCCACTGATTCGAGTTCATTAATCATTAAATACTGAACTCACCACGACAGTGAAGGGATTTAACGGTGTTGTGGTTGTTCCAGCCGTGAGGAAGAATCGGTTGCCAAAACTAATTTTATCGTCCGAGTATTTGTTTCTTTAGATTCTTTGCTAGAGTATTTACAGTGACTTTTTTTTTCATTAAAATGATCAGAGTGTCTTTTCCAGCTGTTGATAATTTATTTATTTGTCTTCTGCTTTCAGATTTTCTGGTTGATTAAAATTTTTTGATTAGGAGGATTCCCTGACAAGCTTCCTTGTTTCGTGAGTAAACTTCAAGTGTAAAATTATGAAAGGCCAACACACACACACGCGCACACACACACACACACACACACACACACACACACACACACACACACACACGGGACCATACAGTGCTCCTGATAAGGTTTTATAATTCACTGCTGAATAACGAGCATGCTGATTAAAAAGCTTGAATATTCATTTACTTTAATTATCCAGGAGTGTTTTTCCATTGCCACCCTCCCAAAGGACACACCTCATTGTGTAGCCTGTCAAAGCCAGTGTTATGGGGTTAAAGGGTCTCCATGCATCAGGAACTGACTGTAATAGAAGTCGGTTCTGTGTGTGTTAATTGGTTTAGGTTTGCTGAACGACAGGTGCTAGTTTGCAGTATATTTTGATATGATGAGTGACATTTTGGGACGAACTTGCATTAGACAGCTGTTATAGTCAATCCTTTTAATATTCAAGTATTGTAAAGAACATTCAAGATGTTAAATACAGTTTTACTTGTTGCTTTTATTGCTGTAAATGTAATTTAGTATATAAGGGCTTAGAAGTAATCTGATCTTATACAGAGTTAAATGTGTGTGAAAAATGTAAGCACACAGCTGTTTTATTGTCAGAATTTTGTGGGTTACAGCTCTCATGACTCTGCTAATCTTCTGTAAGGTTTTGTATATAATACAGAAATGCCTCTGAATTGAGTACTGAGCATAATTCCTGTTAATCATTTCTGTACTGATTCTTTTGTGTAGGTATATTTTCTGTAATATTTTAGGTGCTCAGTGAGGCTTTCAAAAGAAATCATTGGTGTCTTATGTGCGTGACACCCAGCACGTATGTAGAGGGGCTGTGTTACAGCTGCTGTGCATGTGAAATGTTTTGATTTTGTGTTCACCCAACAGAATACAAAAAAAGTGTAACTTTGCAAATCTTGACAAACATCCATGTTCATCAGACAAGAATGCTGTTCTCTTTCCAGAAATTCAAGTTTCATTGGCTCTCAGTGGTTACGGCTCTGGCTTAATGATCTGAAGGTCAGGGGTTCAAGCCCCTGTACTACAAGTCTTCCACTGTTCAGTTGTATAAATAAGATAAAAATGTAAGTCTCCCTGGATTGGGGTGTCTGCCAAGTGCCGTAAAGGTAAAGAAAGAAATGAGTAAATAAGCTTATTGTATTGCTTGCAAAGCCTAGGGGATACTGTTTTCACAGACTGTCTCCCGCATTCCGCTGCTGGTTTTTGGAATGGTTCCTACGGCGCACCCTACCAGCCTATTAAACTGGGTCATCTATTTTTTTAAGGTCACAGAAATCAGTTCATCAAAGGGTGCAGTTTTTGTCAGATCAGTTTCCAATTCAGAAGACCAAGTGTCAAGATCTTCAAGTCCGTTGAAACTGGGTCACCTTGACCTTATTTCAAGGTCACGTGGTCATGTGAAAAGGTAAGGAATTATCATTTATACCAGATATTATATGAATGTGTGTGTATAATGTTTTTTTTCTTTTTGATTTTGCTGTACTGTATTAATCCCGCAAGGAAAATTATTGCCTCTGTATTTAACCCATCCAAAGTGAGCACACACACTCAGTGCAGTGGGCTTCCACACACATTGGGGGCACCTGGAGAGCAGTTGGGGCTAGGTGCACTTCAGCCATGAATGTGGAGGAAGGGAAGCTGCAGCTCTCTCCCCCACCGCCACACATTTTTCTTGCTGGTTTGGGAATCGAACCAGTGACCTTTCGGTCCCAAAGCCACTTCTCTAACCATTAGGCTGCAGCTGCCTCCCATCATATGCTGGTGGATTTTCATGTCACAAGACATGACAAATTTTGTAAAAACACGATATTAAGTGTGCCACGTGGTGAATACACCTAGTGTCCTGTGACAGGAATGTATTTCTAGTTTATAAATATCTAAATATAAACATTTACTGTTTCTGGCTGTTTTTTCTAGAATATAAATTTTTACACATGTAACAGCCACGACCGAGCCCCTCTAACAAAATCATAAACATGGTTTAATTTAACTGAAATAATAACTTTTTCAGCTTCGGCACCAATATTTGTAATGTGTCTATTTATGCAAATATATATTTATCCATCTGTCTGTCTGAACATCTGTTTATGTATTTAGGATGCTACATTATTAGTATTAACTATTTTAGTTTCACACAAACACACATTTGTCATTTCACTTCTTTGTTCGGTCAAATTAAAAATTTCCATTAAAAAGGCATAATTTCGACATTATTTGAGATTAAAGCAGTGTGACGTCTTAAGCCTATTTTGTCAATGAAATCAAGTGTTAACTCCATTACGTGTTATCAAAACGGTAATAAATCTTAAATAACTGTTCTCTACGTTCTATTTATCTGTTTTAATGTAACTTGTGGACTTGGAATGGATAACAAGTGATAATCTTATTGTTAATAAATAAATAAATCCCGGGCTCCACCTGTTGTGTGTCTTCTGTGCATGCGCACTATCACGGCTTATCCCAGATTAGGTTTTTGATTCTGGAAGTGGATGCTTAGAGTAAACAAAACTTGTCAGAGTCTTAACATATTTTAAACCTGGTTTTCCATTGGACCTATAGGTTAGGTGTCGAAAGGTTAAAATTACCCTCATGTCCCATTATCTTTGCAAAAACATATCCCACAATCTTCCCAGACATTTTCCACAGCATAGTCAACTCAGGTGGTGTTGTATACTTAATTTTTATTCTAAGCAGTTTTCTCTTCACAAGTAAAGCCTAAGTACTATAAGTTACCTGGATCTCGAGGCTAGATTAGATCTAAAAATAACCTGAGTTATTTTATTTAATTATGTCGCCACGGGCTTGGTTTAAATTCCTCCTTAAATTACTTTTACTATGTAAAGCTGCTTTGCGACAATGTCAATTGTAAAAATCGCTATACAAATAAAACTGAATTGAATTAAATAAGAGGGATAATCCAAAAAAGTTATGCTTTAAAAAAGAATGTAAAATAAATAATGAGAACCAAAAATACTATGTTTAGGTAAAAGTATGACTAATAAACAAAAACACTTAAAATACCAATTTTTCAGAAAAATGTAAAGGTTTCGCAAATTATTCCATGAATGAACTTCAAACAATGGAAAATAAAAAATAGTCACTTATACACTTGACAAAATGAAGATAAATCAGAAAGCAAGTACTATTCAAGTACTTAATGTAATATTGGATCATATTGATGAGAATAAGTAAACAAACAACAATATATAGTAATAACAAAAATAACAGTTTCTTTTTTTTTGGTTCTTGTTGCCTACAGTAGCATTGTTCAATACATTTTAACCTAAAAATTGTTGAAGTATTTTTTTAAACTTTTTATTAGGAGCCCTTTTAGACAAAAATTGTGGTGTATAATCTTCACTGCACACCACTGTATTAAAAACGATGGTTTCTATTTACTTTTGATTGGGCATGGTGTAGGGTTCTGAGATCATTTTGATTGTCTGTGCTCATTGTTCATGTTGATTAAGCAGGAATAGTGGTAATCATTTCTACACAATTGCTGCCTAAATCCAAATATAAATGAGTCAACAATTCATATTTATTTTGGCGTAGACAGCTCAGGATCCGTTTGGTGGGGAAATATTAGCCATGCTAAAGTCCAGTCAGATTCCCTTTTGTGCATGTTGTGTTTTCACAAAGTTGTGACATTTTCTAGACAGATGAATCTTCACTGCACACTACTGTCTCTCTGACTGTCTATCTATCCATCCTAAAATAATAATGCCCCTTTCAGCTGTTTTATATCAGGGTAGTGACTAATAATGGAGGCCATAGGAACCCCTTGACATGTAATTAATACTCTATGGCGTGTGTGCTCTGCTCCTGAAAGTCTACAGAGACCCAGACAGGAAGCCATATTCTGTCAGCTCTAAATCTTCATATTTCTCCTAACGAGAAGAGCAGAATACTGCCTGAGTAATTGCCAGTGGTGATACAGACCCCCCATATTCATTCATACAGTCCAACTGTCAACACTGAAGCCCGGCAGCTGCCAAGCACCTCAAGCGTACACACTTTTTGCGGAATTAAACTGGAGGAGCCGACAGGATATATTTAGCGTGTTGACTTAAAGCACTCTTGATAGAATAGCGGCTGGAAGGCTGTTACGGGATTTGTGTGATTCCACAGTTAAGATTTACCTCACTACTATCATTTTCTTATTAGATCCTTATTAAAATTAAATGTGATATAACTGTACTTCTATTACTCCCATTCCGGTGGATTCCGGTGCATCTCCTCACTCACTCATGCTCAGCAACCACTTTATCATGTTCAAGAAATGTGGATCAGAAGTTGGAATAATTACTTCAGAGCAATTATGAGTTGTTAGTGCATGCAAACATATGTTTTTGAAAGAAGAGAGGAAACTGGTGAGAAAAAACCCACAACACCACAGGAATTCTGTGTAACTCAAATGCATAAATTAATAAATTGTACACAGCTGAGAGGTCATTATCAAAACATTAAATCTAGTGTAGTGGAGGAAACAAACTCTTCCTTGTTTTTGTCTTGCTTTTGTTCATTCTCAAAATATACATGTGAAATGGGTTGGAATTTGTAGTAATTTAATATTTTGCTAGTTTGATAATTGTCCTTTACCACAAAGACCAAAATTTCCCATGGAAAAAAAATGATAACCAAACAAATGAGGATTCCGCTGGGTTCTTTGGTGTCACGCAATAGAACAGGCAGCATACCTGGCAAAACTTCGAAGCTTCAGCTATGAAACATGCCCTGGTTCATCTCTGTTCCAACAGGTATGCCCAAAACTTTCTCATCTCATCTTCCGCTTGTTCCGGAGTCGGGTCGCGGCGGCAGCAGCCTAAGCAGTGAGTTTCAGACGTCCCTTTCCCCAGCCATTTCCTCCAGCTCTTCCGGGGGGATGCCAAGGCGTTTCCAGACCAGCTGAGAGACGTAGTTCCTCCAGCATGTTCTGGGTCAGCCCCATGGTCTCTTCCCGGTTGAGACCACACCAGGGAGGCGTTTTTTTGGAGATCAGATGCCCAAGCCACCTCAACTGGCTCCTCTACGCGAAGGAGCAGCGGTTCTGCTCTGAGCTCCTCCCAGATGACAGAATTCTTACCCAATCTCTGAGGGAGAGACCTGCCACCCTGCGAAGGAAGCTCATTTCAGCCGCTTGTATTCGCGATCTTTTTCTTTCGGTCACTCCCCAAAGCAAGTGACCATAGGTGAGGGTAGGAACGTGAATCGACTGTTAAATTGAGAGCTTTGCCTTCCAGCTCATCTCCCTCTTCACCATGACAGAACGGTACATTCATCACTGCAACATCTTTAGCGTTAATGAGTCATTTAGTAGTACAGGTTCATCTACTAAATGACTCATTAACGCTGATGGTGTTGCAATGTAAAACCGGGGTGAAATGAGCATGAAATTCTCCCCATATACAGTGTGTGAATATTTTTGCATAATTTGTTTTTATTTATTTATTATTAAGTATTTGGTGTGTAAAGGTTTTTGAGATGTTTTATGTAATAGAATTGCAGGATTTCAGCGGGAAAAATTGCTGATTGATGTTTTAGAGTTAACCCTTTAGTGACATGGGGGGGGGGGGTGTCTTTGGTCTTTCTTAAGCCGTGAAAACTAATCCAAAGCTGAGCATTTAATTGCTATGGAAGTTTTGGGTACACTCTCAAAGTTGTTTTGGCAGTTGACGTATGCACAGAATTAAGGAACAGATCCAAGTTATATTTGAGTTCATTCTTATTTTATTGATGTTATTAAATTCATTATGTCTTTTGTTCATTTAAGCTTTCATTTTATCTTTTAGTTTGCCATGATACATAGAGCATACCTTTTGTACTTTTGAATCGAGCTTCTGACCTGAGTCTTTTTGTTCACCACCATTCATTCACTGAATAACATGTTCATTTGTCACCTCTCTTGTTAATATAATTATCCGTTTAATAAGTTCATTTTCAGGGTTGCTGCAATGATTGTGTTTGCGTGGTGTGTCTGAGGGTGATGAAAGCACAAAGGACCGATTACATCACACATCAGAACACAATCAGCTTCTCAAATGTCTATATAAAAAATATATATTTCTTTACACTATATAAAGTGTAAATGTGTGCAGACAGCTCAGTTCTTTGAGTCATCTAAAGGAACCTGATGTGTTTTTGCACTTAACAGGGATGGGAAAATGGTTGGCCCAATGTCTGTTTGATCAATAACGCCACTACCATGACAGCGGAAGCAAAGTAGACTTGATTTAAGCATTTTGATGATGGAAAAAGTAGCCTGCGATTGTCGAAGCACCAGTTTGCGATCCTGCAGGCTGTAGGTGCTTGGACAACACAATCATATAATAGGCATTTTAATCTGGAATCTCTGACAGTGCCATGAATTTGGCTGCTGGTGAAAATGTCACTGCACATTCCGCTGATCTGAACCGAAGAATTTGTTTATGGTGTCTAATTTTTATATTTTGGTGCTTGTGAGGTGGCATCAGTGACTTTGTGACAGTGTACAAGAAATATTAATGTATTTCTACTGTTTGAATAAGCTAAAAGCTTATCGTCTAACCACATTATCATCAGGGAGGACCTGTCATATCTTAATTTGTTTAATAGCTGTAATTGTTCAGCAGAATTTGAATAATCAGCCATCTGCAGTTGCGTGTTTATTGGTTCATATCTGTCGACAATGATTCCGCAGCCAGAATGATTCCTTGGTTGAGTTATAATTGCTAATCGTCGTGTCTTTTCCGAAGTACATAGCTGACGAAAGAGAAGGTCTGATTAGAGTGCACTGCTCAAATGCTCTGGCAGGCCAGTGGGAGGAGAGCAGGGGTGATTTTTACTTTTTTATTTTTTTTACTTTTTTATTTTTTATTTTTTTGCCCCTTGCAGAAGGAGAGGGATTTAGCAGGGTAGTTGGTTAGAGAGAAGGAGGAGGAGCTTGATGAGGATGATCTAACAGAGTCCCTGACATTCCCAGTGTGAAGTTAGGGGTGTGAGAGTGTGCGTGTAGATCTACTTAGTGTGCTTGGGACACATTCTCTCACGTGTATGTTTTGTGGAGGGAGGTGTGTGCACTGGATTTGTTTATGCTGTATAAGTAAAGAGTTTCTAGAGAGTTATTGAAAGTTTTGTGGCTGCAGTGGGATCTACTGAGGGTAAGTAAGTCTCTCTCTCTCTCTCTCTCTCTCTCTCTTTCTCTCTCTCTCTCTCTTCACCTGTTTTTGGAATTCACTCGAACTTCTTGCAGCTACTAATCATATCTCTTCATGCCTGAGGAAAAACACCCTGTCAGTAGTCTCTATCTCTCTCTATCTCTCTCTATCTCTCTCTCGCTCTCTCTCGCTCTCTCTCACTCTCTCTCTCTCTCTATCTCTCTCTCTCTCTCTCTCTCTCTCTCTCTCTCTCTGCGTGTGTGTATGCAGAATTTTCACAAAATGAACTCTGAGGTTGGAAGTCTTACTTTAGACTCACTGGCTTATTTATTTATTCTTTCTACTCTATAATTATGTCAGTGGCACATTATCTTATAAACCTCTTAACATGCTTTTTATGCACTTGTGGGTGTTTTTCGGTTGGAACGCTTTGTTGATTAATTTTTGTAAGCAGAACATATTTACCAAGCCAATGCTTTTCTTTACTGAGAATTGTTGTTATATCTTCCACCAGGCTATAGATTGAAACAAGCTAACAGTCAGAGGGGAAAAGTCTGACAGTGGAGAGTAGCAAGGTTGTTAAAATAATGGGTTGAAATGAATGCCCACTGAGCTTTTGTCCTTGACACTGGAATAAAATAAATCTCATGTCTTTTGCTTTCATCAGACTGCCACCCACAATTTCACACCTCCCTTCTTTAGTCTCTCCCTGTCTCATCCTCTGTCCGTTTGTCTGTCTGATTTAGAGCTTGCCTGCATTGTCCGTTCGCACTGTTTGGCAGTGTTTCATGGCAGTTTCATGGCCAGGGTGAAAAAGTCAATCAGCGTTCAAGTCTGTTTTACAACTTTCAGATTTGCTGCTGGGTGTAAGGGCGCCCTCTTTGGTAGTAACATGCCATAGCAAGCTACTTGATGTAGCACATTATGCAACATGGCTGTGCTGAGAGGCATGAAATTATTATTAAAACTAGCTGTTAAAAGAGGTATAGAAGTTGAAACTTTTTATACAATATTCTGTTTGAGACTTGAAGACTTCGTGTTAATCTGTAGTGAAGGTTCTACGACATGATTTGTATTTTTATCTGGTTTCATCCAAATGAGGATGGGTTTCCCTTCTGAGTCTGATTTCTCTCAAGACTCCTTCCTCGTGTCGACTGATGGAGTTTTTCCTTTGCCACCGTCGCTGCAGGCTTGCTAACTGGGATGTGTAGGATTCGAATTGAGTGGATTGAATTGAGGCTATAAATATTTGCTGCTGTTATTATCATGAGGAAAAACGTTTTGTGTACATCAGTGAGAGCATATTAAGAGCATAAAAGCTTGTAATTTGGCTCGGGTACTAGAATTCACCTGTTATTATTTGTTGTGCATGATTTATGACCTTGCAGTGCTATGGTCAGAGGGGCTCATGATCAAGAGACCATGGGTTCGAATCCCCGTTGGAACCCCATCGTGCTAAGACACCTTGGCAAGATCTTGACCACAAGTGTGCCTCTGTCCACCCAGCAGTATAAATGGGTACCAGTAAAAATACTGGGAAGGTAACCTGCGATGTACTAGCATCCCATCCAGGAGGAGTTGAACTACTTCACGCTACAGAAATCGGGGATAAACACCGGCCTGATGAGCCACTAGGCTCAGGTGTAAAAGCCCAACAGACTTACCTAGTGCTATGGTCATCACAGGGCTGAACAGAACAGACAGAGTTAGCCTAGCTAGTTAGGTCTTTTTGTAGTGGGAAGACTACCTTTGTCCCATCCCTTTTATTCAGTATGCATGTACATGCATGTGTTTACATTTAGCAAAGTACATGTTTAAATAAAAAAGGCACTCCGTCATAGAAAACATCAGTTATAAATGCCTGTTGCAGATGAACTACTCACATTATTTTTTGCTTTATAGTTTGCTGTATAATTGTACATTATTTTAAAAGGTGCCCTAATAAATCATCTGACAGCAAGAAGATTCTGGTTCGAATTTCTATGCTGAGCGTGTATGTTCTCCCTGTTTTTGTTTGGGGTCTCTCCAGGCACTCTAGTTTCCTATCACTGTCCAAAGACCAACACATTATGTCTAGTAGCTACTGTAAATTGCCCCTAGCTGTGAATCTGAAGGGTTGTTTGTGTCTGTGTTAGCCCTAAAATTGACATGCTTCTCCTAACAAGTTTGTCCATCATTCATTTTCTGAACCGCTTAATCCTAATTAGGGTCGCAGGGAGGCTGGCGCCCATCTCAGCCGACTCTGTGCAAAGGCAGAGTACACCCTGGACTGCTCGCCAGGCCATTGCAGGGTTTTAACAGATAAGTGATATAGATAATAGGTGGATGGTAGATTGTTGTAGCAATTAAAATGTAATAAAGCACATTAGCACAAGGTAAGCAATTCTCATCATTAAGTTGTCGTCCTTACATGCAAATATATAACAAAATTTATATTTTGGTGATATTTCATGTTTTAATGCTCGATCAGTTCACAGTGAATAAAGGACTAAAGCTTGAAAGATTATGACTCAATAAAATTGGAATTGAGAGACCCATCAGACCCCCAGTGCAGCTAACTGGGTTATCAAAGACCAGCCATGTCTCTCACTGTATGTGGTGAGAGGCATGTGAAAGATCCATTGCTATCGTTTGTAAATAGTAGGCCATTGGGCTGCCATCAGGTTGTCTGGTGCTTTTAAGTGTAGCCCCTCTGTGTCCATGTTTTTTTGTATGTGATGAGATGTAAGGTAGATATTTTGCTGTGGGAGATGTATCAAGGTCTGCAGCTGGATTTGAAGATGCGGTCCTTTTCCCAGACCTCACAAAGTGCTGAGAAGAGTGTGGGAATGTTAACATTGCTTTCTTCACTCTGTCTCGCTCTCTCTCTCCTCGGTCGGTCTGTGCCTGTGTTTTTCACACTCACTCCCTGATTAACTCTTGTGAAGGGGCAGGAGTGGGATAAGATCCCAGGCCCACTGCAGAGTGAGAGAAAGATGATAAAGGGGGAGGCCGGAGTATAGGACATTACTGCTCATCCATTCGGAATGACTGAGAGTGAGTGCCGCTTGTCGTTTTTAACAGTTCCCTGCAAGAACTATTGCCTGTTCTTTCCTCCTTCTCTTCTCCCTCGGCCACACCTTTACTGGATGTTGCGGAAAACATTCCAACGTTGACGCCACTGTTAAGCAGATGTTGCCTCATGGGGAAAATATACTAACTCTCAGTTAAACCCCTCATATCTTAACACAATCTCGGAGGATGTGTCACTTTTTCTCCTTTTTTTTCCCCTTCCCATTTCATCTCTCACTTTTTCATTTTTGTCTTTCTGCTTAGTGCTGTTAAATTGAACCAGTGCCATGTTTCTTATTTAGTTACAGTCTAATATATGTATGTAATACACTCTAAACAAATCCTTCTTGTCAGCATTAAGCCCAAACCAGTTTGGATCATTCAGCAGCCAGATTCAGTTCCAATTTCAGTAGATCAGGAACACGTAATTGGACTGGACAAAAATAAATAAATAAAAGTCACACTGTAATATTTTTATGGCGTGCATTTATCCTTGATCACAGCATTGTTGGTTCGGTTGAGGCTCAGCAACATTAATGTGGCAATAAAATGAAGTCAGCTGATGATCTGAATGTACTGAATGAGCAGGTTATCACGTCAATGGCCTTTTTCTTCCCTGACGGCACGGATATAAGATGGGGACTCAAATAATGAGTGGTTCAGGGAGCACGAGGAATCATTTTCACGTATGTATTGGCACCCCAGAGTCCTGACCTTAACCCTACTGGAAGTTTTGCTGGAGAAGACTTTAAGGTTCAATTTGTCTCTCATCAGTTCAAGACGTCAGTGAGAAATGAACCTGACACTGGATGGAAATGAATGTTATGCTGTTTAAGTTTGTTGAAACACTGGCATGACGATTAAATGGTGTAAGCAAGGCTAAAGGTGGAACGATAACAAATTTGTGTGCAACCTTTTTTTGGGCGGCTGGTTAGTGTAAATGAATTTGCTACCTCAGTCCTGTGTTTTTGTTTCTCCTGAAGCCGACTGGCCAAAAAAGTGCTACGTTTGCTAAAATTTCTGCTCTGAGATATGGTGTTCTGTCCTTGAGTTGCACATAAAAATATTATTTAAGTTTGAAGTTTAAGTTACTTCATTTCATCTTAATATGGGGTGTCCAAACACAATGAAGTTACCAAATCTTCATCCTGTGAAAGGCAGTTTGGAGTTGGCTTTTTATTTTTTGAGTTGTTGAACTTGCTTCAATAAATAAAAATATAATTTATTAAATTGATAGTCGTGAATAAGTAACTATGTCCCATGTAAATTGTTCATTCCAACATAGTCAACGCACAAACATTTTACTCTCTTCTTTACCTGCAGGTGACGAACACGAACAAAAATGAAAATTTAGGAGATTTAGGAGAAATACCTGGGTTTAATTACTGCACAACCGTTATCGTAGGTAAACGGGAAGCAAACATAAGTCAAAGCAGTAAAAGAGTGAAAGGGAATATTTTTTTTCTTGACTATTTCTGAAAGTATTTAACACTCACTGAAGGGTGTTTATCTTTTTATCTCTCCTCCGTTGATTTCTTGGACCCTCTTCCTGTAGCTTGTCTCTTGTCATGAGTCTTTACTCATTTAATTCTCTGCCACACTGATGTATCATTCATATGGTTTGTGTGTGCAGCATACCACAGCAAATTCACAGTCATCTGTTTGTCCTTCTGTGTAATCAGAAGTTTTCCTTTGTGTGAGTCAGGCAGGACGATTTAGCATTAATGTTCACTCAGATCATACTGATAGAAACAAAATAGATGCAGTATCCCTGGCTCTGATTTGATTTTTGTTGTTTGTCAGTTTAAATTTGAATAGATTGTATGTTCTATATTATTTATCCTTCTTTTTTAGAGCCAATCTACACAATGAAAGTGAAATAACTATTTACAAATGGTTCAAATTACCAGAACAGAACTGTTTTATTTAATCATTAACTTGACCTCACAGGGACACAGTTTGGGCCAGTGTTTGCCGACGGTTTGCTCTTTGAGCCAATGCATGCAGAACGTTGCTAGAACTTGCCAGATGACACTATTAACTAATTTGCATCTTAATGATTATTTGCATATCAGAACGTGTTGCGTGAAGAAGGAATATGTTTTGAAAATGCAAACAATACAAAGTGTTTCAGAATTTAAAGCTATAGTGTGTAAGAGTTAGCTGTATGTAGTGGCATCTAGTGATAAGGTTCTAGGTTGCAACCAGCTGAAGCCTGTATGGGTTCTGGGCAATTGTTAAAAACCTAGTGGGCAAGATGGAAGCCTCCATGAGAGGGGACCCACTCCCCATGTAGATATATTATACTGGGGCATTGGTAGGATACACCCTGGACAGCTCATTAGTCCATTGCAAGGTCGACACACAACCATTCACCTTTACATCCAGGGGCAATTTGGAACAGCCAATTAGCCTAATGTGCATGTCTTTTGGACTGTGGGAGGAAACCAGAGTACCCTGAGGAAACCCATGCAAGCATGGGGAGAACATGCAAACTCCACACAGAAATGCCCAAGTCCCAGATTTGAACCCAGAACTGTGTTGCTATGAGGCGTATGTGCTAAGCACTTCACCACTGTGCCAGTGATCAGTGGTTAGCTGTTGGAAACAGTGAACATTGCAGATTAGTTGTTGGGTGAATGATGGAGATCTATGACTTGTTGTTTGGGAAACAATAGCAATCGGTGATTAGTTGTTGGGGAGATTAGGAAATTATGGCGATTATTGATTAGTTGTTGGGGTAATGATATAAAATTATGGATATCAGTGATTAATGGTTGGAAAACTATGGAAATATGGAACTATATGATTAGTTATTGGGGTACCGATGGAGAGCTGTGAATTAATTGTTATTGGGGTAACGATGGAGAGTTGTGAATTAATTGTTAGGGTAATGATGGTGATTAGATGTCTTAGATGATTAGATTAGGAAAACGATGTCTATCAGTGATTCAGTTGCATTTTCATTTATGGCATTTGGCAGACGTCCTTATCCAGAGCAACATCTGTTTTTTATTTTCATACAGCTGAGCAGTTGAGGTTAAGGGCTTTGCTCAAGGGCCCAACAGTGGCAACTGGGGCTTGAACCTCCAACCATCATCTTACTAATAAATAAGAGTTCCTTCAAGCTCTAACTCACTGTACACACTTGTGACTCAGCTATATCTGCTATTACTTGCATAACTAGCACAGTGATTTGAGCTGGACAGTTCTGATTACAGGACAGTCACTAATGTCCGCTTAAAAAACCTGCTTGATATTTTTTATTTTTGGTTCGGCTTGTTTATAATAAAGTGTCTAAAGAAGTCTAAAATGCTGTCCAATCCAGCAACAGACAGTAACACAAACAAGACAGTCTTGAAAACCGCTAAAGAAAACTGTACCTTTCATTCACACACTTTAGTGATTTTTAGATTCCTCCCTAATTTAGTTCTACTATGTAAAGCTGCTTTGTGACAATATCGATTGTAAAAAGCGATATGCAAATAAAACTGAATTGAATTCAAAGCATGCTGTTAAGAAATAAATAAACAGCTACATTCGTCTAATTCATCCATTCGTAATAGTGTTCCCTCCCAGTCAGCCTGTTTAGAATTATTGTCCAGTGCAGTGCAGCCTCTGTGTAAACCCGCGGCAGTAACAACGCCCTTGCCGAGCAGCATTCCCTCAAGCATTTGAATACACACTGTTCTCTTAATCTTCCCTCTTATGCAACTCAGCAGGATAGTCTAGGTGAGTCTGGCTCTATTTATATCTCTAGCTCATCTTTCCTAAACATGAACTCTGACAGAAGTTCACAGCTCTTAGATTTATCAGTAAATCACAGACCTGTTTAGGATCAGATTGGCGTTTATAGTAGATTTTTGCTGTGTCTTTGTTCACCTGAGGCCATCCAATGCATTAATCTTGAGTGATTTTTATTTATTTATTTTACTGTTTTTATTTTAATACATATTTTATATAAACAATATACGACATCTTATGCTGTCCATGTCTGCTTGCAATGGATTAGGCTTCTGTTCTAAAACCGTGAGGCCTGTGTACACACTCACGTTTCCTGATGATTGATGGTTTTTCATTAGATATTTATGAAAGACAAGTATAAAGCCTGAGAATCATTTCTCAGTTGTTCGTCAGTTTGCAAATAGAGGTCAGAGGTTAATGATTGTG
The DNA here is from genome assembly GCA_028564935.1 of Neosilurus hyrtlii. NCBI lineage: Eukaryota > Metazoa > Chordata > Actinopteri > Siluriformes > Plotosidae > Neosilurus > Neosilurus hyrtlii. Next base: position 21,635 of record JAOUQZ010054732.1, read on the forward strand.
GGACGTCTTTTATCGATTGATTGATTTTTATATTTTTTAAAACTTTCACTTCATCTTTCAGGTGTTCGTAGAAAAAATGCCTTATGTTCCTGTGTTGGGAGCATTAGCGGTATGAGTTTGTTTGGTTGTGCAAAACAAAGAACCTGTTGATGGTGGGGGGGAGCAGTGAGAACCTGTTGCTGGTGGTGGGGGGGAGCAGTGAGAACCTGTTGATGGTGGTGGTGGGGGAGCAGTGAGAACCTGTTGGTGGTGGTGGTGGTGGGGGGGCAGTGAGAACTTGTTGATGGTGGTGGTGGTGGGGGGGCAGTGAGAACTTGTTGATGGTGGTGGGGGGGGGCAGTGAGAACCTGTTGATGGTGGTGGTGGGGGGGGGGGGGGCAGGGAGAAC
>JAOUQZ010054741.1:0-22020 GCA_028564935.1 Neosilurus hyrtlii
TTTTATATTTTTGTGTGTGTGTGTGTGTGTGTGTGTGTGTGTGTGTGTGTGTGTGTGTGTGTGTGTGTGTGTGTGTGTTTAAATCAACAATTGCAATATCACTCACTCATTTGCTAAATCGCTTAATCCTACTAGGGTTAGTAGAAGGTACTGTACTACAGTACTATTGGAGCCTATCTCTGCCAACTCTGAGTCGAGGCAGAAACACCCTGAACAGCTCACGTGTTCATCGCAAGGCCAACACACACATGACCATTCATATTCACATCTAGGGTGGAAGAACATGCAAACTCCACACAGAAAATCCAAGCCCAGGACTCAAACCCAGGACCCTCTTGCTGTTAGGTGCAAATTCCTCCTTTTACCACCATACCACCCAAAATTGTAATATATGAGTATATAAATGTATCTACAGTACACAGTATTTTTTTCCAAAAACAACTATTATGTTCATTACAACATGAATGTATTTTTTGTAATTTTTCAAAAAATGCATTTATTTATTTATTTATTCATTTGCATATTCAATCAATTTTAAAATCATTTAAATGCTGTTTAGTTAAATATTTATTTTATTATATTGTACAGAAAGGTGAAGGAATAAGATTACACCATCGAACACAAGCCTGGAAGTTACACTTCGGTATGGTCCGGACACAGTAACTCAGATGACTACGTCATCCACGCTAAGAAATCTTTAAAGACTCCCTGTGTCCGGACAATAATCTGGATCACTGCCAAAATGTAATCAATTGTTCCTTGTATCATTTCTGACTCCTCCTGAAAATTGCATTAAAATCCGTTTATAAATTTTTGAGTAATGTTGCCAACAGACAGACAGACAGACAGACAAACAAACAAAAAAAAGTGAAAACATGACGGAGGTGATAATAATCTTAAAAATTAAATACACCAGTATAAAAGCTTGCCTGATTTATTATAATATGAAATATGAAATGTTAATAGTTTATGTGTGTAATTCATTTACATGTATTACCTCATTCCTTATTTTTACATGAATGTTGAATTAAATTAATGAAATCCACTGTGATCCTGACTTGGAGGTTGGGTTCCAAAAAAACTGAGTGAGCCAGTCTGAATTGTATATATTAAAAATAATTAATAAACAAACAAATAAACAAATTAATAAATCTATAAGGTTAATAAAGTTAGACCTAACCCTCAGCAGTCTAAAAATAAGATTCGATATTCACTTTCGTCACTTCCGCAATTAGTTAGCGACGCATACTTGGTTGCCACGGAAACGCTGTGCACTTTACAAATCACCGCGTCACACCTGTTCCTCCTGAATGTTTATTTAGTGATAGGTCACACCTTCTCACTTTGGTGATTGGCCAACTGTTTTTAGTGTCCCGCCCCCAGTTCAGGGGCTTTTTCCAGTGAGTGGTTTGGACTCACGTCATTTAAAGGTGATTAGTCCCGCCCTGCGGCTCATTCCGCTTTTCTCGGTGTGTTATACCGACGTGTGGTTTTTTTATTATGGAGAGAGAGACAGTGAGGGTCAGGACGTGGCACCTGTAGCAGGAGACTTCATCATTACTGTGCAACAGATACATATAAGTTTAATAATGATCAAAAGAAATGTGAAGTGAGTTTGGCAATGAATCAGGACGAGAAGGTGACTTTTTCCTGATAAAACTATCAGCACACCGGAGAGGGAAGAGCCGGACATGTCTCTGCTGTGTGTCAGAGGTGAGTGTGAGTGTGTGTGTGTGTGTGTTAAATCTTTATGTTCATTTCTATGATTTGAGTTGTATTTCAGAAACTCAGCACTACAGATGTTCTGATTCTAATGTTTGAGGATTATATTATAAATCATCCTTTAGTTCTTTTTATATTAAAATTTATTTGTGTCATTATAAAAGATGATCATCTCTACATCTGTACATATGCACATCTGCCAATCTACCAGCTGCTGTTTTCAGGAGCTTTTACCCCTAAAGAGACTTAAAAAAAGAAAGAAAGAAAGAAAACCCTCTCAATTTTATTTATGCCTGGTTGGAATTCAGCCTTCTGCTGTTCTATCATATTTAATCATGTAACTGACAGCACGGCTGATTTAAATGCATTTAAAAATAAGGGGACAAAATCCTTGTGTACTTTTTAAAGAAAGAAAGAATTTAACTAAAATGAACAGGTTAATATTACTGACACAGCTTCCACTTTAAATCAATATCGAAATGTTTAGTGTATAGGCTACACAGGAACATCGCGATCTGATTGGTTACCTGTCTCCGGATAATAGATGTTATTCACCTCCCAAACTCAAGTTAATACTTAAGTATTAAAAAAAAAAAAGACAAAATCACAGTCACTCGTTCGAAGATCCTGGAAAATAACAAAAAATGTGTCCCCACGCCGAAGCTCTCGCAAACAATAACACCCCCCTCCCCCTAAAAAAGGAAGATTTTAAGAAAGCTATGTGGAATGTCCTTCACGCTTTTGAAGGTTTAAAAATCACTTGATTTAAACTTTGACTAAGTTTCAAAAGATGCCCTAATGGAACATCATACTTTTTAAATAAAAAAATTAATAAAAAAAATAAAAATCTTGTTTTAGTTTATTTTTGTGGTGTTTCTTTGTAGTATGTAAATAAATAAATAAATAAATAACTGCGGGCTTACTATTCTGTCTCAAGGACTGTTTAATGAATTTAGTGAATTATTGTCATGTATAACATGACAAGTAGAACTTGTTGTTTCATCCATCATTTCCTGATCTAACTGAAGTGTAGTTGATGTGTTCCGAATTAAAAAGAACACTTTTATACTCTAGAGCGACAAAAATAAAATGAATCCTGGGTCTGATCTGAAACTAGTGATAAAATGTTGTGTGTGTGTGAGACACTTGTTCCACTGTTGGAGCGGCTTTCCTCTGTGGTTTAATAGCGTGTGTTTAATGTTCTCAGTAGTGCTTCAGACCTGATGACCGTGATGCTGAGCGTTCGTCTCACACACACACTTGGTTGTAGCGGATCGATTTGAAGGACTGTGGGTGGACGTGGTGAGCCTCGACTGAGAATCTTTTGTGGAAAGGAAATGACTTAGTTTTAGGAATTTAAACTTGGAGCACTGGGAATCAGACGTTATTTTTTAGGTCATATTGCTGAGCCCGAGGTGGCATTTAAAAGTCCTAACTCTGTCTTGCTATAGGCTGTCGGAACCCTGGTATATACCTTCAGGATTTTATTTCCGTGATCTAGAACGTTTGGTGTACCTTCGCGTTCGACTCCTCTGGCAGCCCACCTCTCCTCTTTTTGTTCTTCCATTAATTTATGCGTCTGAAGCCTAATGAGCCTCCACTGTGTTTCCCCACAAGCACAAAACCACGAGCCAAAAAAAAAGGTACTCAGAAGTCTGAAAATGATGCCATACAGTCGTTATAATTATAATTACAGTGTTGAATTCTGCACTGACTCTGCAGTTAATCTTTTCATTCTCAGCAATACTCAAGCAGCTTTTTTTGGTTTAAGATTCAGCTCTTCGTAAGCTTTTCATTGTATTGTTGTCTTCTGTAAGGTATTTTATTTTATGGGTCAATCAGTCATCTTCCCCTTGGTCCGGGGTCGGGTCACGGAGCAGCGGCCTAAGCAGCAAGTTCCAGACCTCCCTCTCCCTAACCACTTCCTCCAGCTCTTCTGGGGAGGACACGAGGCGTTCCCGGACCAGCCGAGAGACATCGTCCCTCCACCGTGGCAGTGAATGTTATTTAAAGCATATCTCAGCCGTGCTGAAGTATTTTTTAGTTATAAAGTCTGAGTTTAGAGTTGACTGTGTGTCTTGTTTATATATATTTGTATGTAGACCCTATCACCTATCAAATAGAGATTTATTTAGAGCGCCGCTTTAAGGCAGTGCCGACATCTAGTGCCTTTTTTTAAATAGTTTTTTAGTTTAATTCTAATAGACTTATAAGCAAATGCTTGATATATGATGTCTCTTGTTTCTGGTTGTTTATAGTGGTGAGTCAATAAAAAAAACATTTCTTAAATAAATAAACACTACCGAGTATTCCGAATATTCCAGCTGCTCGCTCTCCCACCTCTGCAGGCTGTGACATCATTTGCACTTGCTCTTATTTTCCATTCTTACCTCATTCACTGGGAAGTGTGCCAGTGGCAGTAGCTGTAGTATTTCCTCTTCAGGTAATGTGAATGCAGCATGATGAATTTTGGCGTGTTCTTTGTCTGTTGGTTATTGATGCAGGAGGTGTGGCTCAAAGTGCCTATCAGGGTTAATGAAAGAGGCATGGCCTCTATTGGTTTTTGGTGAAGGGGGTGTGGCCTCTGTGCCTGTCAGGGTTAATGAAAGAGGCATGGCCTCGATTGGTTTTTGGTGAAGGAGGTGTGGCCTCTGTGCCTGTCGGGGTTAATGAAAGAGGCATGGCCTCGATTGGTTTTTGGTGAAGGAGGTGTGGCCTCTGTGCCTGTCGGGGTAACGAAAGAGGCGTGGCCTCGATTGGTTTTTGGTGAAGGGGGTGTGGCCTTTGTGTCTGTAACACTCTGTGATGGAGGTGTGGCCTCTGTCTCTTGGTTTTTGGAGGAGGAGGTATGGCATCTGTGCCTGTTAGTTTTGGTTATGGGGTGTGGTCTCTCCACCCCAAGGTCTCACTGGGGAGGCGTGACCTAGGTTCCTTTAACTATGTCACTTTATAGTATTTTTGCTGCTATCTTTCTATATCTACAGTTTCTATATTTCAATCCTGTGCTGAGCCAATTGCAGCAAAAGTTCTTTCTTTGTACACTCGCTGTATACTGAATGACTATAAAGTATTCTAAATCCAGGTTGTACATCTCTGCTAATTTAGCGATCCTGAGTTACTGAAGTGAGTGATAAAGATACGGACTGTGAAGGTGTACGAACTGACCCGGGATGTGACAGGTACACATGACTCACCTTCACCTTTCATTTCTGTCCAGATCAGACTTCATCGCTGTGTTGAGGTCAATACACACAGATACAGTGCGAGTACAACACAACTGAACATTTTATCCTGGCATGTCCACATTGTTAGCTGTTCATATTTAATAGCGCTGCAGGCTAATTTCCTCTGAGCTGCACTGTTTATTGTCCTGCTCTCATCTTAGCAGTCATCGATCATAGGGCCAGCTTTATTGAAGTCTTTCAGAGCATTGTTCCATCATGTTTCCACATTTAATATGTGTTACAACATGGCTGTTATTCACCTGTTGTTTGGAAGAAGGTGCACATGATTATTGTAATCCACCTCACACACTAAACTTGGCCAACTGACCCTCCTGGATCCTGGCTAACTCTAAAGTACATAACGGATATTAGCTTTTAGTCAAGCATGACCAATTCTTCATTTGGGACTGAGGGCCAAAAGTTGTGCCGTGATGGTTAATGAAAGCGTGCACAAGCAGACAGTTATGAAATATTAAAGAGGGAAGAGCCTTTACATACTGTTAAAAAGGAAAGGAAAGTAAAGCCTTTTGTTACATATGAACATGTGAAAATTTTCATCATCAGGTGGTTTTTACTTGCCTTACAAAGTTGCACTCTGCTAAAATGCATTCAGTAGTTTGGATTAGCCTGTTTGAAAGAACCAGCATTTGAGGTCCAGTTCACCCTAGTAAGGATAGGATGTAGACTCATCTGTTTCAGGAAGGCAAGACAATGGCAATAATAACAGTATAGGAGTATTACAGTGTAGGAGGTGTGGTCTCTACGCTTGTGAGTTTTAAGAAAGGAGGTGTGGTCTCTGTGCCTGTCTATCTTTGTGAAGGAGGTGTGGTCTCTGCACTTGTCGGTCTCATTGGTGTGGACTCTGCACCTGCCAGTCTCAGTACAGGAGGTGTGGCCTTACAATTGTCAGCCCAGGTAAAGGGGGCGTGTCCCTGCACCTGTCAGTATAACACTGCACTACAAAATAATTAGTGTATGAAACTGATTTACTGTCATTTTTTACCTGTAAAAAAATGAGCTGTGCCTGTGGTGTTGAGATTTTACAAAAACCGTGCCAATTTTTCATTTGTGTATAATATTGAGAAAAAAAATTCTGTTTCAAATCAATCTTCAAAAAAAAAACAAACAAACCCAAAAACCCTAAAGCTGTTTGAGTTGTTTAAAGTGGTGAAGTTTGTGCTTTACCACAGTGATGAGTTTTGATGGAAAATAAAAATCCAATTTAGGATGAAGTAGGTTTGGTTGAAGCTGTTATTGAGGGGGAAAGTAGGACAGGATGCACTGAGGGAACAAGAATAAGAGAAAAATAAATCTGAAGCTAAAAAAAAAAAAAACTAAACGGAAAGAGATTGCAGTGGTAATCTTCTGTCCATCTGTTGCATTCATACAGCAGTTTAAGCATCCATTCACTCCTCTTTCTCTCCCTGCAGAGGGCTAAAAGTAAATAACAAATTCCAGAGGCCGATGTGCACAGCTTCCATATTCACTTCCTGCTTCCTGTTTCACATTTCCTGCATGTTAACCGCATGGAAGGCTGATCTCTCTGTATCTGAGCCTTTTTTTTTGGCCTGATTCATTCCTTATCCAGCGTGGGTGTAACATTTTTCACATCCTTCACATGGCAAGGAGCCAACGGAACAAAACTGGGCACTTACTGTGGGTGGGAGGGCCATACTCCTTCTTTGCAGTCAATCAAACTGTACCAAGCTAATGATGGGCATCTATGAACTTGTGTATGTAGAAAAGGGTGTTTTGCAGTGTTTCCTTGCTGGTGTGTTCTGGTGTCTTGTGATGCAGTATGAGTAAGAGTTTGGGGAAAAACAGGCTTCAGTTATGTTTAAGTGGGAAGAAATACGGCTTTAAGAATGGCTTCCGGTGTCCCGGATAAATTGGAAGATGAGCACATTTGGGGGAGAAGCAATAGTCATTGGATTGATAATTTCCATTCTTTACACCAAAGCATTGCACAAACAGGACACAGGTTTTTATTGGTTGACTTGTTTCTCACTTATTAGCTGCTTTTGCTTTGCACTGCTGCCCAAAATGAAGAAAAAAACACAAATGTGACCCACTCCAGCATAACAAGGATTAAGTAGGAAATTTAACACACTGAGATATAGATCTATTTAGAAAAAGAATTGAATCTGCCTTAAAATGAATTATAATAGATGATTACAGATGGAAATGGACTGAGTTACATCACTCTGTTTGTGGCTAATCAGGAAACGCTACTTTAGAGGAAATAGTAGTTACAGTTACAGGGCCAGTTTCTGAACGTCCGCATCTGAAACTCCCCAACATCCGTACACTAAATGAATCCGGCTCTCCACCAATCAGTGCCATCGTACCAGCATCTTCCTAGCAACAGATGAGTTCTATTTACACCGAGTCATGTCTGTTTTGAGGCTCCTCATTGGTTTTGCGTTATATGATCAGGGAAATCCTTCTGGGATTTTGTAAGTAGGGGGAGGTTTCTGGTAGTGAATTTGGATAATAAGGAAATACCCTGAGCAACCACAAAAGCCGTTTGAGAATCAGTAAAATAAGTGGAGATTTCTATTGTTTTACAACGACGTGGACATGGAACCCTTTCTTAAACACGTATTTTAGAATGAATAGATTTTGTTTATGGAGTTTTGAACTTGGTCATGTGGAAGATGAAGCTTTGAATGATGTATTTTTGGGGATATCGCATTTTTGTCCAGGTACGCCTTTCTGAACTTTGGCTCTTACTCAGAACTCTACCTCGCAAATTATTCTGTATTATACTGCAGCTGGTCACAAATGTGAATGTTTTGGGTGTCCATGTAGTGATGTAATGGGATTTAAAACTGGATTTTTTTTTCCCCCTTGCGATGGCCATTTCAATCTCAGACATCTGCTATTCGATGTTTTGGTGAAATCCATCACAATAACCACCACAGAGATTCATCGAACATCCCTTTGTATGAATGGTGTCAAAATGTCTATAAATTTTGCAATATCGGATGTTATTCTTTAGGTGGCTGTTTTAAACTGAGTGTAATGGAGTTTAAAGGAAACCCAGCTATTAAGGTGGACGGTGAACTCCATTCAGTGTTGTGGTGTTACCTGCAAACAGAGGGAGGAAGGACAAAAAATCAACAGATAAAAAGACAACAGCAAATGCATGATAAAAAATTGGAGGGAAGGAAGGAAGGTAGAAAGTCAGAAGCAAACAGAGCAAATGGTGAAAGAAGGAAAAGAGGGATAGAAAGCAAAGAGAGAAAGAACACAGAAAAGCAAACAAGAAAAGAGGAAGAAAAAGAGAAAGCAAAGAGAGAAAGAAGGAGACGGGGAAGGGATTTAAAAAAATTATTCGGTTGTGATGGGACAAGCTCAATAATAAAAAAAAAATTATAATAATAAATAAAAAACTATGGGTACTTTGTTCACGAGCTTTGGGTAGTGACCGAAAGAACAAGATCGTGGATACGAGTGGCTGAAATGAGCTTCCTTCGCAGGGTGGTGGGACTCTCCCTCAGAGATAGGGTGAGAAGTTCGGTCATTCAGGAGGATTTTGTTGAAGATTCGCTGCTCCTCCGCAGTGAGAGGAGCCAGCTGAGGTAGCTCAGGTATCTAATGAGAATGTCTCCTGAACACCTCCCTGGTACGATGTTTCGGGCATGTCCATCCGGGAAGAGACCCCAGGGTCGACCCAGAACACACTGGCGGGACTATGTCTCTCGGCTGGTATGGGAACGCCTCGGTGTCCCCCCGGAATAGTTGGAGGAAGTGGCTGGAGAGAGGGACGTCTGGACCTCACTGTTTAGGCTGCTGCCCCCGTGACTCGACCCCAGTACAAGCAGAAGATAATGATAACTTTTATTTTAACTGTATTTTCTTTTTATTTATTTTATATATATATATATATATATGTATATATTATTCCCCCAGTCCCTGATGGTTGTAGTGGTGTTTTTACATCGTGAAGGGAAGAATGTGGAGTTACTCATTGAACACTTTATGTGTAACAGGCTTGAAGCAGCATCTAAGATAAGCCTCAGTTTCCGTCGTTATTGTCCAGTCCAGCACGCCGCAGTGTTATAGGTTAGACGTTAAGTACCAGGGATTCAGGGGCGCTCATGTACATGTCACAACACAAAGGTTACCAAATCCAAATCTAGGTGTTTACTCTCCCCAGGGTCTCTCACAGTGTCCACTGTGTACGTCCTCATTTTATATTTAAATATCTTAATATTCACATGCTGATGTATTAACTTTATTAACCTAATTCAGAAGCTTCTGTCCTCCGGGCCATTACAGGAAAAGATCCTGTTCTGCACTGCGGATCAGGAAAAAGTTAGAGTAATGTAGGTTCTGTTAATCCTGTGATGCCTTTAAGCACACAGTGCAATCCCAGCATCCATCTGTCACATTCATCTAGTAAATAATCTGCTGTAATAATCTCATTCAATCAAGTAATAGTGGCTGGGTGAAGAGAGAGGAGTGAGCTAAAAAATGTGGGGACTGTTAAAAAGAACGAACCAGAAAAAGAGAGAGCAAAGTGGAAGGCAAACCCGATTAAACCCCACACAACTCACTTGGACTTCTAGCACGAGACTAAACAAATAAACCACACACAGTAAGAGAAAACTGGGTTTTTTTTCCTCTTTTTTTTTTGCGGAAGAAAGAAAGAAAAATAAATTAAAGGAAAGGATAGATGTTTTCAAATGTAAAAAAAAGGGTCTGGCAAAAGAAAAATAGATAAGTAAATGCCTGTCCTTCATAAGCTTCTCCTTTTACAAAGAAGGAAAGAGAACAAAAGAAAGAAAGAAAGAAAGAAAGAAAGAAATGGTAAAACAAACAAATAAAGAAAGGAATGGGGGGGAAATAATATAAATAAATGTTTAAGGAAAAGGTTATGAAGGGCAGGCAAAGAAGAAATGGAAAAAGAGAAAGGGAAAGACAATGGGAAAAAGTAAGAATGTGAAAAGGAAGGGGAAAAGAAAGACAGGAACTTCACAAACAGCAAATGTAAAAGAAAGAAAGTTTATTTAGGACCAAAGAAAGAAGGAAAGAGAATGCAAAAAAAGAAAAATGGGGGGGCAAGATAAAAAAGGTAGAGTAGCAGCGATAAAGTAAAAGATGGTAAGAAAGAAATAGAATCATAAAGCTGAAAGTAAAAATGGTGTGGAATTGATGGTGATTTGAAGTCCTGATGCTTTTCTGCTGATCTTCTTTACGCTCCTGGGATTTGGACTAAGTTACATGTCACTTGTGCAGCATTTTGATTGACTGATGATTCTGTTTTTCCTCATGCACTCCTCCTGACACTGTCTTTCTCTTTTTTTTTCCTCTTCAGTAAAGAAAGCCAAGCTGCAGGGGCCTCCAGGTAAGCGCAGAGTTCCTCCTCTCAGTGTGTTGTGGGTTTTTCCCTGCAGTGTAACACAAGCTTGGGATTTACTGATGTATGAAAAGGCTTTTTTGGGTTTCACCTTTCTTACACAAAGCTGACTTGTTCAGGGTTTGTTCAGAAACTGATCTTTTTAACCCTCCCACAGCAAATGTAGAGAGAAGGATAAAGTTTAGATTCCGCCCTTTTTTCTCCCCTGAAAATATGCTGGAATAGAAATGTCGCCTGTGTCTCTGGGTGAGGAGAAACTGCATCCTGATCAATCGATGTGCATTAGGGACTGTCCTGAGGCTGCACTTCCTGTCTGCTGGGAATGAGATGAGTGTAGGTTAAGCCCAAACCCCTCCTCCCTCCCCTGTTCTCGCTCAGCGCTAATCCTCTGTACTGTTTTGCCCTCAGTGCTTTCCCATAAGCCCCCTGACCGAGGAGGAAGTGAGGGAATGCTCGGGAATGTCCATGCTGCTACAGTCCAGCTCCTTCTCATACCATAGCAGTGCCGAACCGTTAAACTCTAGATTTGTTTCATGTTCATCATGTGTTTCAGACTTTCAGAGGAAAAGCTTACAGGACTGTGATCGTGGGCTGGTGTATAAAAAATAATCACTGACAAGGAAGTCATTTATTGTCATTATTCTTACACTACAACTCTTTACTTTCCCATCCTTTGCTTTTGTATTTTATGAAAAATTGTATATTGTAGTATTTGTTGATCATAAAATTATATCATAATATTTTTTGGCTGTATATTAGTGTATGGTACATGAGGAACAGCACAATCTGATTGGTCCACTGTCTCCGATTTAAAAAGCGTTATTCATTGAAAATATTTTCTCGTTTCTGATTGGTGGAAAGCCTGCAAATAATTCTTGGTATTGCATCATTGCCATCGGATAACTGAATTGTTGCTTCATTGCCCATGCAACAAAGTAACGGCTGTCTACTTTGAAAATATTTTTAATGACTGATTAAACATTACAGTGATAGAATTCGGCTTTCAGATGATACATTCAGAAGAATTATTCGGTGTCTAAGGGTGTTATCAACAAATAAAATTAAGTTGTTATCACAGAATAATAGAGAAAATTATTATACGTATGATTCAATGTCCTTCTAGGGCTTTGGTAAGATACAGATTATGATTGTGGCTGATTTTATATTTATTTTTTTCCTCTCAGATTTTACATTTGCATTTCAGTTTTTGTATTAATTAACGTACAAGACAGTACTTGGTATCGACGGCATTAAAACTCTGGTATCTTAACAGTAATGTATGTTTAGACAGTTTGTATTTGACAAACCTGATGATTTTAAAAATCACCACAAGATGTATTTATTTTATTATATTTCCTTATTAAAACAGACGAGGATCAGACCAACGCCGTACATCAGAGTCTTATCTCCTCCTCGTACGCCTGAAAGTAAACATGGCCGCCCGGCGAGCCTTCTGTACTGATTTTGTTTCTGAGAGATCCAGCATGTTTATTCTGTAAACCACATGGCCGAGCATGACATTCATCCTGTCACTAAAAACAATGTGACCTGCTTCACATGGATCTTACTGGCTGTTTGATTAGATTTAATAGCGTTTGTTGGACATTGACATTCACAGGTGTGTGTGTGTGTGTGTGTGTGTTTATGAAAACATCACCTATCTTAATTGACCAATAATTAATTATTTTAATATTCTAGTTTAGTATTATAAAAATATACTTTTATAATATAAAAGTTCAGTCTTTGCTCACCGGCGAATTATTTATTTATTTATTTTACTCTTTTATGCTAATGTGTGTATTTTCAAGACATTTTTTATTTTCTTTTATTTATTTTTTTATCAGAGGCAGGGCTTTGGTTCAGGAAGACTCCCTTATATTTTGGAGTTGATCCTGATCGAATTTTGGATCCAGGAATTTCTTTTAAAGTCTTCTTTAACATTGAGAGAGAGGATCATTTTTTAATATTTTGGTTCGTATGGTGGATTGCTGGGCTGGGTGGAGGTTAGTGCACTCTGAGTGCTCTTTCTTGTGGGTGTGTGGGTGGGTTTTTTGTTTGTTTGTTGTTGTTTTCTCCTCCTCATCATTCCATGTAAACTCTTCCTTATAGACACCACTGTGTGTGGATGTGATCCTCTTTTACCCTCTCTCATGCATTCGCCAAACCGCCTATTCTCACTAGGGTCCCAGGAAGGACGGAGCCTATCTCAACCGACACCTGGCACCAGACCATTGCACATAGCCTAATGTGCATATCTGTGGATTGTGGGAGAGAACCAGAGGAAACGCTCTCGCTGAGCACAAACCCAGGAACTTGTTGAGGCAGATGTGTTGACCTCTAGGCCACCGTACTGCCTCTTCTTTTACTTCTACATTTTATTATGGCTGCAGTAGTCAAATGACATCACAGATATATATTTAAAAAAAAAAACATGATTCTCTAAAAATATTCCTAAAATCATTTATTAACAATTTATTAATTTATAAAAATAAGCGGTTAGTTTAATAAATACAAAAAAAAATTTTTTTCAAGTAAAAATAAAATTTAAAAAAAACTGAGAAAAAAAATCTTTACATTTGTGAGTTATAAAAATTTTATATTTTTGTTAAATTATTTTATTTATTTTATTTTTTTTTATTAATAAACCATAAATCCAGCATAGCAGAGAGTTTTGTTTTATCCCCAGCGATGCTGAGCACTGAGGTGTAATGAGTGTACGGAGGAAGCGACTCATTATTCCAGCCGTCCCTGGTGTCTAGGCTTTAAGTAAACAGTGGTGTGGTCTCTTAGGACACTAAAGCTAATGTTTGCTAATAGAACAAGACAGCAGAGCCAGTGCTGATGATTCAGTTTCAATCCCAGTGAAGTGGCATTTTTAATTACAAGAGGAAAAAAAATCCGTTTTCTCGTTACTGTGTGCGGTTTATTCATTTAGTCTCGTGTTCGAAGTCTAAGTGAGTTATGTGGAGTTTAATCGGGTTTGCTTTATACAGGGGACTGGTTTTGTTTTTGTCCCTCGAGTCCTGCGAGTATTTCTTCTCTTTTTGGGTGTGTGGTATTGAAGTGACGGTTCTAATCAATTCCAGGTGGAAGAGAAGAAAAGACGTCTCTACCTTCGTGTTTGTAGATGTGCTTAACATCCAGCCGTGTTATTTTACCTTGTGCATAAGTTCAGGGGTAAATGGACTGCACCTTGCGAACAGAGTCTTGGTGCAGGACAAAAGCATGTGTTAGCCTTTGGAGAACCCTCTGTACTGCCCCCCCCCCTTTTTTTATTTCACTCTTTCTGTTTTTTTTTGTTTTTGTTCCACTATTTTGTCCCGACGTCTCACCTTTTCTGCCGAACAGCATCTTATTCTCTGAATACCCGGAGTGTTATCTCTGTCCCTGATATCTCTGTTTGAGTTCATTGTTTTGTTAACGGTGTTGTCATGGTCAAAACTGGTTTTCATTTTAATCACCACAGTAACCAAAAACAACAAAAGAACTGCAGGACATTAAAGTTTACAGAATGTGTTTTAACAGCTGAAGCTCTTCCTGCGAGTTCTCAAAGCCTGGAACAGTGATTAGAAAAAAGACCAAATAAAGGCAGGTGTGTGTGGCGGTGTGTGTCGGTCTGTGAGACAGAGACAGAGAGAGAGAGAGAGAGACAGAGAGAGAGAGAGAGAGACAGAGAGAGAGAGAATGTGTTAGGTAATCCTCGTCCTCCCCATCACCCAAACACAGAAGCCGCACTGTTACACCACACTGCGTAATCCCTCCACCACCTCCAAGAATTTCTTGTGGTGATGATTTCATACGCATACGTTTCAGACGCAGTCTAATACAGGATTTGTGTAGAGCCCTTCAACTCGCACTGAGAGACAGTGAGCGACTCATAAAGACTTCATTTACACCCGATGAGCTCCTACAGCTTAAGTATCAGTATAATAACAATAATAAGAGTAAAAATAACAGAATATTAATGATGTATATATTGACAATGTTTGATGATTTTGAATATTGTACTTACAATTTAAAAATATAATAATAATAGCAATAACAAGATTAACACTAATTACAACACCACCACCCCCCAGATTAGCCACGACTGCAATATTAATGCACTTTATGTACCAGTCTTCGATTGCATGGTCAAATCCCGATGATACCGCACCTTTTTATGGCTGAAAGAGCAAGACAAGAAAATTTGCTGTGCTCCCTGGGTGGACGGAGCATTCCCTTTGTCCCCTGTCAGTCACAGCAATACGTGTCGGTTGATGTCTGTTGGCTCATGCATGTATGTGGAAGAGGGCGGATAGCACTGTTCTCTGTATGTTTTACTCATCCCGCCACCACCTGACCCCGGAATACAGCAAGAGCAACAGTATGAAAACATGAAAATAGCCTTCAGGAGGCATCTAGGTGAGAAAATGGATATTATAAGAATAAAATACAGGTACAACGGATATGATGTTGAAATTTTAATCATAACATAAGTAATAAAAGAAAACAGTGATCAAATGGGTAACACAGGGAGGGTCAAAAAGGGTAATTATTTCATATAAATTAAAATAACGAAGGTTTTCCAAGCCTCTAGCAAGAGGTTTGGGACGAATGAGATTCCTGATTGATCAGTTTTGTTATAAGCGCCTCCTGCGAAATGAGAGTGGAGAAGGAGGAGAAGCTGATTGGAGTTGAGGTTGACTGAAATATGACCATGTCTAAGGAACGACTTGAGTGATTAGAACAGAGGAGGATATGTGCTGTTGATTAGCAATAAAAGAAATCTCGAGAGATTAAATACATGTACAGAGGTTGAGCTAAACTAAACTAACTAAAGACTCATTTATGTTCCTTTTATGTAGAAAAATGAGGATGTCTGATTCAAACGCTGTACTGTACTTCCATGCGTCCTTTACGTTGGCATGTATGTTAAGCGGTGCATCCACTAGAGGGCAGCTCTGAGTCAAAGGTTTCTGATTGCAGCATTCATGGTGATGGTGGGGGAGGTTGTAATAATGTACCAGTTAAAGGTACTGTGTGTAACATATTGGAGTAACTATAAGGTGAAATGGTTTTCAATAATCTGTAAACATAAAATGTTGTTAACTTTTTAGAACCTTAGAAAATCTCTTTATATTTACATGGGGGTGCGGGTCCCCTCTCATGGACGCCGCCATCTTGCATCGCCATGTTTCTACAGTAGCCCAGAACTATATGGGCTTTGAAGGATACCCCCAAATCTAACACACTGTTCCTTTAAGAAAGAGGCAAAAGCAGAGGCAGTGTGATGGATGGTGGTGAAAGTTTTTCAAAAACAAACATTTCTTTTGAAATCAGAAGGTTTAAAAAAAAAGAAAAACGTTTTGGCATTTAAAAAAAATAAAAATGTGATGTTACATGCTTGAACTTTTGGCTATGCTGCCCCCATGATTTTCGGTGGTGCTTTGCGTTTCATCCACGGCTATATTCCTCTCCCTAGCTTTAGCGATGCCATGAAAGCCGGCTTCTGATTGGCTCGTTAATCTTCGCTTCTTTCATGCCTTTTTTTGTAATCTGCTGTTTGTAAAAAGTACAGCCCAGTGACTTCTGACTGGTTTGGTGCTGGTATGCCATAAATGAGTATTAACAATCTAAGAGTTAACAGCAACATTAAGGTTATTAAGAACAGTGTTTGTGTTGTAAAGTGAACAGAAACTTGATTGGACAATAACAAATATGTTTCTTCTTTCTTTTTTATTTGTTCCAGACAAATTCAATGCCTACGTGACCCTGAAGGTGCAAAATGTCAAGAGTACCACCATCACGGTGCGGGGAGACCAGCCATGCTGGGAGCAGGATTTCATGTTGTAAGATCCTCTACATCTCACACTCATGCTAACGGAATGAACGCTGCAGAATTAGCATAGATAAAACTCACGAAACCGTCCTAACTATGGTCCATTCGTTTAAATATTTATTTGAAGTTTATGTTTATAATGATCGCACCATGTTTTGAAGTTGCAGTGCTGCTGGATCCTGGATTCTGATTGGTCAGAGGGTGCTGGTTAATTTTCTGTAACAGCAGCTATTAAAGCAGTGCAGCGGAAAATCACAGGTTGATGAGAACGCACTCGTTCTAACATGTTTGTGTACTGCAAAAAAATTTTTTTATTTAGCACCGGGCATGGAATGAGTCTCCAGTGTCAGAGCTTTGGAACTCTGTGTGTCAGACCTTATGCTATAATTTCAATATGTGTGTGTGTGTCTGTGTGTGTGTGTCTTTCTTTCGCTCCCTCCCTCCCTTTGGGTTACCTGTTTGTAAATTAACTTTCCCTTGGGCAACTTATTTAACACTGGGAATAATCTTGGTTCTGAATTCACTCGACGTATCAGATCTGCTGTTTCAGTAGAGTGTGTGAATATATAGTCACGTCCAGAAGAATTAGCGAAACTGCAGGGCTTCAAATCTTTAAAATTTTTTTTTTTTTTGTCCTTGAGTTAGCTTTATTGCATAAAACGTTTAATAGTTCATGTAGCAAAATTATTGCTGCCCGCAGTTTGAGTGAGTGTGAAAGTGAGAGTGAATGTGCAAGAAGAGACTGACTAAGAGGTGAAGAACAAATGCGAGAGAGAGAAGCAGACAGGGGATGGGGGGAATAGAGAGAGAAATTAAAGAAGAGCGAGGAAAGGAAGAGTGTGTGAGAAAGCAAGAGATAGAGAGTGCATGTGAGAGAGGAAGAGAGAGTGCACACATGCAACCGATAAGGAGAGTCAGAGAGAGAGAGAGAGAGGGAGAGTCCATACAAGAAAGAGAGAGATTCTAGGGGGATTGTTTCACTTTAACTGTACCGGTCACCAGAGTGGTGTGTGTGTGTGTGTGTCTCATACAGTTCTTGTGAACGTGTAGAACATTGTGGTTTTCACGAATGCATTGTTTCTATCACACCTCCGCCGTGCGCACTTTACAGGAAGGAAGTGGATTTTCCGGCCTCTTCCTATTTTCCATCCCATCCATGTTGACTAATTCATTAATGTCTCGGCCTGTATTTAAATACAAACCCAGAGGAAACCCACTCATGCACGGGGAGAATGTGCAAGCTCCACGCAGAAATGCCCTCACTGACGCTGAAGCCAGGAACGTTTTGCTCTGAAGTGGACGTGCTAACCGTTACACCACCATGCCGCTCTCTTGGTCATTACCCCGTGGAACCAACCAGATATTCTGCTAATGCTGATGTTTTCATGAGGTCTCCTTTTTTTAAAAACCTGGACAGGCTCCTGATGAAGATAACATTAATGCAATACAGTATGTAATGAGCCACATGTCGCCCTCCGTGTTTGCCTTCACGCTTGATTGGTCACATTGGAGTGTGCCGTCACATGTCACTCAGCGCTACACAGACGGCCGACAGCGGCACGCTTCTGCTGTACTGCCGCTAAAAGATAAAGTGTGTATTATTCTGCAAGGGGATTAAAAATATTTGAGAGAATGGAGTTGGTGTTTGTTAGGGGTGGGCAATGTGGCAGCTAGCGTTCTGTAATTCAGAGGAATTGCATTCTGAGATGTACACAGTCAGCCAGGTTAATTTGAAAAACGTGTAATTGTTACTGTGATTAGTGCTTCTGTTTAGGTGTTTCATCACCAAAAATTGACACTACTTTTAAAAATTTGTTCTGAGGTGCGTCAATTTGAAAATGCCATATTAGTAATAAAAGGGAAAACAGACCGTTTCAGTAACTCCCTGGACGTTTGGCACGAGACCCTGGAGGAGGTTTGTGCTTAAGACAACAAATCAAACGTGACGGGTCAAATATAGTTAGTGCTGCTCTGGTGTTTGGTTCACAATGTTTCAGTTTATTTTAATATGTGGGATGTCCCATGTGATGCGTAGACCACGTAGACATTCATTCAATGGCTGAACTCCGTGTCATTCTGTGGTTCTCTGTAAGAAATAAGGGTTCATTAAGGTCCATTTCTGTCCCCCAAGGTCACAATACACTCACTCATTTGCCAAACTGCGAAATCCTACTAGGTTGTGTATATATGTGTGTGTATATATATGAGGTGACTCTAAAAACTTTTCAGCCACACCCAAATAAAGGTTACACGAAAAAAGATTCATTTTGTTGCTCTTGCATCATAGTGTCTTTGATTTTAATGCAGGTGATCCAGTTGATTCTCCTTAACAGTGTGGATGACTTTAGAATCACTCCAGAAGTGCCATCATGCAGAGGGCAGACAGAAGTCAGACAGTGGGTGTTGGGTGAAATAAGGTGGATACGGCAACAGTTCAAAGCCACACCCGTCTGCTTTTCGCACTGTTTCCTGTGCGGTGTAGGCAGTGAATTGTCCTGGAGCAACAACAGTTGCACCATTTCCAAGCTTTTCTGCTTTTTCTTTAATTGCTTCAGAGATCTGATTCGTTCATTCATTCATTTATTTATTTTTTGTGGACGGTGATGTAAGGCTTTATTTTTTTACAGTTATACCCCCAAATAGGAGATCTTTTTGTAGCAGCACATAAAGTGTACCCTCTACACTACACATGCTGCTTTACTGACAAACCGTGATATTTCTAGAAATACAGTGGTGTACGTTATTTCTGAGAGTGGAGTCTAGTAGGGGAATAAAACAC
The DNA here is from genome assembly GCA_028564935.1 of Neosilurus hyrtlii. Classification (NCBI taxonomy): domain Eukaryota; kingdom Metazoa; phylum Chordata; class Actinopteri; order Siluriformes; family Plotosidae; genus Neosilurus; species Neosilurus hyrtlii. The sequence goes on from JAOUQZ010054741.1 coordinate 18,912, forward strand.
TACATGCTGTGCAGTCATATCAGACTGTGTGTACTGTTGTTGCCATGTAATAATTTCATTTATTAACTGTAATAAAACTTTATTTCTTATAGATGTTGTTTAATATTTAGAAGGCTTGCCTGCTGTTGGTTCATGTAAACCGCAGACAGTTGCAACACCCTGTAAATTGGATTGGTTTATGACCTTAATGACCCAAATGTTGATCAGATGGTCCTGGTTTTGTTATAGCAGATGGTGTCAAAGGCTCATTAGAGGTTTACCGACAAAGTATCTTATAGATTTTTTTTTTCTCCACTCAATCGTTCCTGTTCTTTCATGAGGTGAGTTTGTGGTGTTTTTTACTGGAGCTGCTTTATAAGAGCCGTTGTTTCTGCAGCCAAAAATGTAGGCACCCTAAGTCCGTTTTAAATAACAATCACATGCCATTCAGTTGTAATAGGAGCCTGGGGAAAATCCAGATGTCCCCTTGATTGTTAAATAGGTCCTTCTAGTGTTCCTTTTCCTCTGATAAGCATTACAGCTAAAGTAATAAAGTGCTCCACTCCGTCGCCTCAGGGAACTGTGCAGGGAACTAAAGGGTACTCTGGGTGTTTCTGAATTGGTGAACTTGCACAAGGATGTGCTTTGTGTTTCTGATCGGGATGACAAAGCAAGTCTGCAAGGGGTTCTGGGTAAGGCTGTGTGTTAAATGTAAAGACCTTTCATATCACGACCACCACTGACCAGGGAGGAGCGTGAGCATGCACATGCCCCCTCTGTGACATGCAGTGCTGCCACCCGTCATTTTTCGAACTGTTGCAGATGCGTATTTGGGGGCGACCTTATTTTTTCAGAATCAAAGGCTACATCTGGACATCAGACACCAGAAATGTGTTTCACTGAATCATGGTCAATCTCATGCAAAGTGTATGGTGTAGAAAATATTACGCCAAATTAAAAGTGTTGTTTTGAAAAAAAGCTGACGATGGGACAATGGAGAACAACAAGGGTTCGATTCCTCCTTTTTAAGCTGCGTTCTAAATTTCCCCAAAATAAACAAGATGTTATTGATTCACAATGACCAGTTTTTCCTTTCTGTTTGTATAATAGTTAGTAGTTACAGAAAATATTATTTACAATATTTCAGTTAAATTCCAGTATTGGCGGTAAACACTAAAGGCTCGATCTCATTTGGGCGATTCTTTGGCGACCATCCGTGATTTTATTATTTTTTTTAAGTTGCCAACTGTCTCGGACCAACCACAGCTGTGTATGTGATGTCCTAAATGACTCAAATAAAATAATGCTCAGATGAAAATCTCTGATGGTCGGCAACTAGGTCTGACTGTCTACAACCAAGTCCCTAACTATCTGCGACTAACTGTGATCGACCACAACGGTCTCAGAATGCAATATAATCGCGGATAGTTGGCGGCAGTCACCGATTTAGTAGAATATCGCGTGTAATTGTCCAACATTCGGGAACAGGTTTAAAAAAACGGGACAACTGTCAACAACGGGTGGGTTCTTCGCTGACAGTCAGTGATATGGTCGACAGTATCGTTCGCAGGCCCTTCGTGCTCGTTTGCAACCTAAAAATTAATTGAATCGTCAGCATTATCAGGCATTATCGCCCAAAAGAGATCGGGGCTTTACTTCATGCATTCATTCATTTTCTGAAGCGCTTAAACCTAATTAGGGTTGCATGGAGGCTGGTGCCCATCTCAGCCGACTCTGGGTGAGGGCAGAGTACACCCTAGACAACTCGCCAGGCCATCGCATGACATGACATGGCCGACATTTGATAACCCAGTTAGCTGCACTGGGCGGACAGCGGTGACAACCCACTGATAGTGGGGCTTGAACCCCCTGACCTTGAGCACGGGCTTTACTTTAACTGTGTAATCCATTACAGTTATTAGCTAAAGGTTCAGGGGATGTGAATGAACTGTCCCCGAGAGGAAGCGTGGAGGTACCTATTTAGCGATATCCATCAAGCTTGAGGTGAATCATTGTTTTAGTATTTTAGTACTATATGGGAACATAAGTAAAACCACAATAAAATCAGATTTTAATGGTTTGTTTTTAGATTTTTAAAATTCAGATATTCTACTTATTTTCAAACCTTTACTTTTATTATCCTTATTTTATCGAACACCAGTGAAGCACCAAAGTATGAGTCCTAATCCAGTAAATTCCACAGTTCTTCAGGATGCTCCTCCCCACTTCCCCTGAAACAATGGTTTAGTGTGCATGCGCTGGACGACCTGTTTGGCTTCCTTCTCTAATTTATGGGCGTTGTGCTCTCTGTGCCTGGGTTGAACTGGGGTGGATTCAATCTCTTAAATAAATAAACAAAATATGTTGTTCTATGTAAGGTCTGACCCCCCCCCCCCCCCCCCCAATTTTTTTCTTTTTATTCATTTATTTTTATATATTATAATTATTAAGGTCTTAAAAAGAAAATACTTTTAAAAAAGGAAAGCCTCCTCTTTTATGAATTAACGTAGATCTTTTTAGGGTGACGTGAGAGAGCGAGAGAGTTTATGAAGCCTGTAGAACACACAGACACTTTGGCTGATGAGCTTTTTCACAGCAGATAAATGAGAGCAGTTCTTTCCTTTCATCCCTCCCTCTGTGTTGTAAATAAAGGAAACGAAAGCGGCAGCGCAGCTTAACAGCAACGTTTAGAAATCCATTCATTATTTATTTAGTCTGTCAGTGACCTGCTTAGTGCGTTGAGGATGAGACGGAGCTGATCTGTGGAAGTGGGGGAGGCAGATGAGTGTATATAGAAGGTTATTAATTTCAACATTGTACTGTGAGAGAAAGACGGAGCACAGCAGAGACATTATTCTCATATAATCTTTGTGTTGCTGAAGAGAATCGAGTAATGAAATGTTTCTGTGGTGCGGCGAGCGCAAAACAAATAACCTGCAACCAGAGAGGAAGAGTTTTTACAGCTCATCATTTCATCCTCCACATTCATGTGCCACAATATTCTACTTCCTCCTACGCTTCTGCTTCCTCCTGTCATGTCATGTCATTTTCTGAGCCGCTTAATCCTAATTAGGGTCGCGGGGAGGCTGGCGCCCATCTCAGCCAACTCTGGGCGAGGGCAGAGTACACC
>JAOUQZ010054751.1:0-11430 GCA_028564935.1 Neosilurus hyrtlii
CTCCACACAGAAATGCCCGAGCTGGGAATCGAACCCAGGACCTTCTTGCTGTGAGGCGGACGTGCTAACCACTACGCCACCGTGCCGCCCTTATAGAGATCTTTAATTTAATGTTATTATTTATATGTAAATATAAGGAATCTTTGCTCTACACCGTTCCGTTGCAGGTGCCTAAAACTTTTGCACAGTACTGCAAGATATTTTTCCAATTAGCGTTCTAAAATATTTCAATCAGCACCTGTTTTGCCATTTTGCCGTCTGAAGAAGATTCGGGCATGTTGCCTGCAGACGCCTTCTGTTGGTTCGATTCCTCTGCGGCCTTCTTCACCTCCGACTCAGGACCTTTTTCTGTGGTCATTTCTTCTTTTCTTTACCCTACAAACACATTAACAAAAAGCATTCCAGATTTCCTTCCAGCATTTTTCCATAACACCAGAAAATGGAAAATTATTCCAACCACATTGTTATCATTTAAAATGCACTGCGGTTTCTCTGACTGCTTTCACTTTGAACTGTTGTTGACCCTGCACTTACTGGAGTACAACCAACACCAACTGGACTGCATTTTACAAAATAACTGAATACCATTAAGTTGTCAATCACAACAAATCAAAACCACAATTGTTTTTTTTTTTTTTTTTTTTTTTTTTTTTTTTTTTTTTTTTTTTTTTTTTTTTTTTGGGGGGGGGGGGGTGTTAGGGCAGTAATGGTAACTCAGTACTCAAATAATGTTGAAGGACATTTGAGCAAAATGACTACAAGTCACCAATGATCCAGACTAGAGCATTTTATCACATTCATTAATTCATAGCTTCATCTAAATCACTGCTAAATATCAACATTCAGATTCGGTTTGCTTTAAAAGCAAAAAAAAAAACCTTTGACTGTATCATACTGTACAGTAGGGCAGCACAGGAGTAGGGGTTAGCCTGTCCACCTCACAACAAGAAGATTCCCTGGCTCGGATGTTTCTGTGTTGAGTTTGCATGTTCTTCCCGGCACTCTGCTTTCCTCCAACCATCCAAAAACATGCACATTAGACTAATTGGCTGTTCCAAATTGCCCCTAGGTGTGAATGGTTGTGTGTTCTGGCTCTGTGATGGTCTAGTTTTAGCTGAGACCAGCCTCCCTGCGACTCCCGTAGGATTAACCCTGGGTTTATAGTGAGGCACGATGTCCGCGATCTCCGCGATTCAAAACAGCGCAGTGGAATCACGATTTATGAGCACGCTTGGATCACAATTTGGGAATAAAAAGGAGTCAGCTCACATCCAAATGATGAGACTTAAAGAAATCGTGTTGCCAAGTTCATCAAGATCCCCTACGATGCCGCATCAAGATCTGTTATGCTCTGTTATGGTCTGCTAAGATCTACCGCGCACTCCCGCGCCTCCCACGTGTCAAATCGTAATACATCGTAATGAGTGCGACAGTCAAAAATTTTGTCACGATCAGCACTGGTTTCAACGCCAGGTTAAACGGTTTAGCATACTGTAAAACGCATATGTAACAACGTCAAAGATGTCCAACACCAAAATGAGCTATATATTTTCTTAAGAGTGAAAACAACCACAATGGTGGTTCAAACCCTGCATGGATCTGCAAATCTTGGATGCAGATACATTGGTGTGAACGTCGAACTTTTGGAAGAATGGCATGAAAACAATATTGTGTATGGACAGTGTATAACATCAAATATGTGTTTTTAGATTTACACAGGTTAGTGAGAACAATTGCTATTAGACAGTTCTATTTTATTTAATTTGAATCCACATGCCTCTCCTGGTACTCACAGACACTCCCCTGGTCCATCAAATCACTTCAGAAATATCAATATTCGGAAAGACATCCTCTTTAATTTTCTCCACTTTCCTCACAGGAATGTCTGTCACTTAAATTAAACTTCTCACACCTTTTCGTGTCAGTCTTATCCAATTTCAGCCTGACAGCTGGGCTCCACCAGTGACCACAAGACACAAATTACATCAGTAGAATGCGGCAACATTTAAAGTTGAATGTGTCTTTGAGGGATAAAAAAAACAGGCTGAATGAAAGTAAATCAAATTGCAGGTGGCGTGCATCAAGTATGTATTCAAGGCCCATTAAAAAGAAGTACTGTTTCAAGTTTTACTTGAGTTTATGTTACCTCAGTCTTTCCAAATCAGGCACATTCTGCATGGACATAACGAAGAAAAACATCTGTTCCTGTGCCAGCTCATATTTTTCACGTTGCCTGCTACAGCCATGCTCAAAGCCAAGGCAATAAATCAATTTCTCATCACTTATTTTTTTTTTGTCTGAGGTGCAAAAATTACGAAGTTGTACAGCCATTGTTGTGTAGCAGATTTCCTTTGTGTGCAGTACTCTGCAGTAAAAGGCTTCAGGGATATCCATCTTCATCTTCAGAAGTAGCTTTCAGCGTCTTTACCAGAGATGAGACAAATCTCAGAACAAAGGCTTATTATTTAATGGAGCTCCATTTATACAGCATGTATTTCCTGCACTGTTTATAAAATGCATATACAAATCCACACCCGTTTTCGGACAGACAAACCACAGTGCAGCTGTGAATGGGGATAAACACAAAGTCATGAAATCTTGGCTCCAACCTTGAGAATATGATGGTCTTGTTCTAACCACATAAAATATAAACTGAGAGACGCAGTGTTCTGTTTTGCCAATAATGCAAATGAGATGCAAATGTTTATTTTTTTGCATACCAACTAGGAGAATGAGGTCATAAAATTTTCAGGAGAAACCTTACACTGGCGCAGTACGGTGGTGTAGTGGTTAGAAGGTTCCTGGGTTCAAGCCCCTTGTGTGGAATTTGTATGTTCTCCATGTGCTTGTGTGGGTTCCCTCTGGGTACTCGGATTTCCTCACACAGTCCAAACATATTCACAATAGGCTAGCTGGATATTCTTGATTGTCCCTAGGTGTGAGTGTAAAGGTTTGTGTCTGTGGTGGCTCTACCATGGTTTGTCAGGTTGCTCAATGCATAGCCCACCTTCACCCAGAGTCGGCTGGGATGGGCTTCAGCCTCCCCACAACCCTAATAAAGGTTCAAGCTGATGAAGATAAATAATATAACTGAACCCCATAACTAGGTAACTTTTCTTTCCAGATTTAGTGAATTATACCTATTTTCCCCAATCAAGGACCTGCATGAGAAGGAAACTGAAAGTATAATCTCAGACCACACAAAAACACAAACTACAAACAATGCACTGTTATCTGGGAAGATTCCGAATCCTTTATGCTTGTACCACCAGATTAATGTATCTCAAAAGATACGGCGTTGCTCAATTTCCAGTTTAAAAGCATTATTCTTAAGAGCGTCTGGGCGATGCTGTCTCAGTGGTAAAACCAATGGGATACTGATTACAAGTGCAAAAAGCCAAAAACTGCTGGTTCCATAAGCAAGACTCTTAACTCTCAGTTGCTCAGCTGTACCCAGACTTGAGTGGCTTTCCGTAAATCAAATTAGCAAGAAATAAACGTAACCCTCAAAATGTTCTTCAATAAATCTCTTCATAACATGCGGTTACCGGCAATCTTACTAACCTCAATACGCTTTTTTTCACCAGGCCACATCACACCATCCCATTATTGATTACTTTTCCTATACGAGCATACTCCCATGGAGAGAGGAGACTTAACAATCATGACACAGACACAATATGAAGTTGTTTTATAAATCAGATCCAACTAAAATCCCAATTTTCAGCTCTCGCTAGCGTCAGGTTAATTACCAAATTACCGCGGCCTGTTATCGTCCAGAGAGTGAAACACGTTTGAAGCCATCCATTTCCTGTCACAGCCCATTACCCAGGTATTTTCCTGAATACAGAGTCAGAAACACACCTGGGTAAAAAAACAGAAAGAAAGACAAAAAAAAAAAAAAAAGACAGCAAGAAAGAAAGAATGAAACAAACAAACAAACAAAGCACCAGTAGATGCTCAAGTGAGTCAACACCATAAACTTTTAAAAATCCACTAGATTATCTTTTATATCTGTCTTTTAACAACAAACCATTTTTTCTTCTTTTTCTTATTTGAGTGTGAATATGAATTGTTTTCTTTTAATAAAAAATATTATGTACTTTTCTTTAATGTTAACTAGAAAGGAGAAGCAGGGAGGGAAAGTGGGAGGGAAAGAAAGGAGGGGCTGCTTGAGATTTAGTTACCATGGAAACAGCAGGGAACAATTTCCATCGCCCAAGCTTTGTTTGATAGAGATGTGGGTATGTATGGACGAAGAGGGAACAGTTGAGAGGGAGATAAAAAGAGCGAAAAGGGGGAGAACATTATCATGCTGAGAGAAGTACAGACGTATATAAAGGCGATCAATGATGCTGAAGGCTTAGCGCTGGATCACTCAGTGGGTCTAGAACCCAGAACAGCTGGACATGCCCACATCTCTCTCTGAGGCCTGTGGAATCCATCGAACGCCTCCTCACGTCTCTTTTTCCTCCTCCTACCACTCCGTCGTCTACAGCACCACAAAAGCTAACCACAGTGTTTCAGAGAGCGTTCATCCCAACGCTGGGTTTTATTCTCTATTCACTGCCCTCGGCAGGTCCACTGTCAACACCGACGGTTTGTTTCTACACTTCACTCCACGCTGACCGCTTTTGTACAAACTCGGCACGCCATCCGTGCGCACTGTTGCCAAATTTTTTTAGTAAAAAGAAGCAACCCATGTCCATCTAGACATGGTCAAATGATGTCATCAGCTAATTTGCATAGTCATTGTCTTGTAAGGATCATTTATGTATCACAATTTGTTACAAAGGAAGTTATCTAAAAATAAAAAATAATATATTATAATGTTATGATCAGTGATTGGATATTGGGAGCAATGGAGATCACTGATTGGTTCATTGTTTTTGTTTACAATGGTAATTAGTGATCAGTCTCTCAAATGTGATCAGTGATTGGTTGCTTAGAGCAGTACAGTGATCAGTAATGGACTGTCAGGATCAATAGTGATTATTGACTGGTAATTAGGAACAACTGCGATAAGTGATTGGTTATTACAAGCAATGGTAATCAGTGACTGACCAATGGGAATTGTGTCAATTAATGATTCTGGATGTAAATGGTGGTGATTAGTGACTGGTTGTTGGGAATTATGGTGATAAAATATTGGTTGTTGGGAATAATGGTAATCAGTGATTGGTTGATGGAAATGAGAGTGATCACTAATTGGTTGTATGGAATTTTGTTGATCAGCAATTGGTTGTGGGAAATTATGGTGACCAGTGATTGGTTGTTGAAAATTATGGTGACTAGTGATTGGTTGGTGGGAATGATGGTGATCAGTGATTGGTTTTTGGAAATGATGGTGATTAATAATTGGTTGGTGGGAATGATGGTGATCAGTGATTGGTTGGAAGGAATGATGGTGATCAGTGATTGGTGGGAATGATGGGGATCAGCAATTGATTGATAGAAATAATGGTTGTCAGCGACTGGTTGTTGGAAATTACGATGATCTGCGATTGGTTGTTGGAAATTACAGTAGTTAGTGATTGGTTGTTAGAAATTATGGTGATCGGTGATTAGTTGGTGGGAATGATGGTGATCAGTGATTGATTGGCAGGAATGATGGTAATCAGTGATTGGTTGTTTTAAATGATGACTAACACTGACTGGTATTTGAAACAAATAGTAATGAGTGACTGACCATTGGGAATTGTTGCAGTTAATCATTTGGTTGTTGGGAATGATGGAGGTCAGTGATTAGCTGCTGAGAATAAAGGTGATCAGTGATTGGCTGTTAAGAATGATGGTGATCGGTGATGAAAATCAGTTTCACTTCCTGATTCATTACAAACCACTTTAACAACACTTAAAAATCATAACAATATGAAACGACAATATTTTTCTCAGGTCATGGACATGTAAGACACTGTCAGATCTGGCAGTCAGAATTAATATGCCCGCAGTCCAGAACATTTCGCTGAACAATGTCATTAAAAAGAAAAAAGAGGTACAAAGCCAGCAGTAATCACTCAGATTTCTGTTTTTTTGGCTGTTTTTCCTCAACCATGAGCATGTTGTCCATGTAACATTATATAAAGTAGCTACAGAAAAGAAGGAATGCAGTTGTGTTTAAAAGGACAAATAGAAAGACAGAGAGAGGAAGTATTGGAAATTTGGAGACATTACTGGCTGCTCACACAGTGTGATGGAGAAACAGGCAGGCAGAATGCCTTTGAGCAAAGTTACAGCATCATAACACCTTTCAGAAGCATGAAAGCAGCTGGATGCCTCCAGAGAGATCAGATTCTCAAAGGGCCGTTACCCCCGACGGCACCAAGACCAGCTTTCTGACTCACAGTGTAACATTATCATACTATGACATCATTAGAGATTAAAAAGAAAAACTGATACTTTGATGCATCATCCTTCCTTTTTTAACCTTTAATCCTCTGTCTAACCAAAAAAAAAAAAAAAACTATGAACAACCCTCTTCTAAGAGTGTTCTTTAAAACGTGCATGTGAAAGACTCTGTTTATTTCTCATCACTTACTCATACGGGCACAAGGAGGCTGCAGCCTAACTCAGTCAACACTGGGCGAAGGCGGGACACACCCTGAAGAGCTCACCATGGCCAATACACATACAACCCTTCACACTCCACACCTAGAGGCAATTTGGAACAGCCAATTAGACTACTGTGCATGTTTTTGAAATGTAGGAGAAAACTGGAGTACACGGAGGAAACTCACGCAAGCACAGTAGAACATGCAAACGGCACACAAAAATGCACAAGCCCGGGACTTGAACCCAGGACCTTCATCCTGTGAGGCTGACGTGCTAACCACTATGCAACCCTTAATCAAAAATTAACAGAGATATTAGTACTCAAATGGCTCTTTTTTCTAAAGGGTACCTGTCAGCTCAAGAACCCATCAAAAAAATTATTCAAATATTAGTAACAATAATGATAATAATTATAATAGTAATTAAATATATAAATAAATCACAGTCCAGATTACGAGACTGAACAAATGAAATTAAAAAATATTTTGTTTGAACCTTTCGCCCTTCATAAAAAATCCGAATCTACCATCGCTTGTGCCACATGACAATCTCCATAAACTACTGAAGACCTTTTTAATCCCCTGAAGTCTGTGCAACTGGCAAACTGATTGGATACAGGACCAGATCAGATAAACAGATTTTAGATGATTTTCAAAACGGATGCAGTTTGAAGATTTAAAGGCATCTTGAAGCTTTGTTGTCCTTTTTGTCATGCACCTCGAATCATTTTCCACTTTTCAACAGTGAAACAGGTGACTACACAGAACAAAAGCTAAGATCCCATCATTTCACGCCATGACTCCATTGAGAAGGTGCAGAAAGGGTCCGAGGCTAGCTATACATAACGTCACGGCAGAACAAATCGCACAAAAACAAACAAACAAAAAAAGCATTATGATGAATGAACAGGAATTCATTCAGTGTTCAACGTTTCCACGCACTGAAGCACAGGTTCTTATCACGTTGACGGATTCTGACAGGACCCAGTGAGTAGCGCGTGCCCCGAGGTATAAACTGTGAAGGGAAATAAGGCACACATACCAGAGGAGTTCCAGCCCACATTCCGTACAACGAATTTTCCCCCAACAAACTTGTATATAATTTCGCCTTGTTTTCTCACTGGAATGAGATTTGCATGCTAATTCCTCACTGTTACTTCAGTAGGAAAAAAATGCGCTGTTTAAAAGCAGTTACCATGAATTATTTATTTATCAATTACAAGAATTATTTACAAAACCTCCTCTTGTTCGAAAAAATGCAAATGGGGCAATAAACCAGTAACAAAGTGCTCAAAGCAACAAAGTATAAATAGGCTTTTAAATTTAAGGCATCTGGATTAAGTGATTTTTTTTTTCGAAAAAGTCTGTTTTTACCTCAGCTACGCTTCGCTCTTGACGCTATTAGAAGAAAGGTTTTCATCGAGTTACACTCATTAAAGATCTAACTGTGTGTAAAAACCCTATAAATGAAGTGTTTTGACTTGGTTCAGGAGTGGACTGTTCACTTTCTGCCTAACACTTTCCACTCCCTAGCAGCTCCCACTGTAACGAGATAATCACCGCCAGTGCTCACAATGGTTTTCATTTTTATTATGATGTCTGTATATGTTTAACTTCAGAGTTGTTCCCGTTTTACTCACTCACTCATTCACTAAAGTGCTTGATCCAAATTAGGGTCAAGGGGAGGCTGGTGCCCATCTCAGCAAACACTGGGCGAAGGCGGGGTACACCCACACAAGCTTGCCAGGCCAACACACACAACCATTCACACTCACATCCACACCTAGGGTCAATTTGGAACAGCCAATTAGCCTAATGTGTATGTCTTTGGACTGTGGGAGGAAACTGGAGTACTCGGAGGAAACCCATGAAGTACATGCAAATGCCACACAGAAACAGCTGAACCTGGGAATCAAACCCAGGACCAAAACTTATAGCTAACTATAACATATCAAACTTATCTTCAACGTATATAGACGTAGGTAGACATATCTGATGTGTTCCAGACGACCACAAAACTTTAGCCGAGTGTCTTTCTAACTTACAGCTAGTGTATTATGGGAGTACTGGCAGCGTTTACAAGGATTGGTATATAAAATGGGGTTCAAACGTGGAACTGGTCAGTACTTCTCAAGACTCCATCGTTGACTATCGATATGCATAAGTGAACGCTGCCCACACGCTAGGCATTTATTGGTATATATAGTTATTATATACAACTATAGTATACATAGTTATATGTAGGTTCAAAGTATGTTAGACATTATATTCAACTTACAAATAACGTGTGTGAATAATCGCATAACTTAACTACAACTTATGACCAGCATATGCAGAACGTATGAGCCATATGCTAGCATATGTCAAACATTTTGTGCATACAACCTCGGCGTACTACGACTTATACCAACGTGCTGTTAACTTTCACAAAACTTACCTATAATTTATTCAACATACACCAGCTTATTCGCCAAATTTCTCATACGTCAGCATACGCTAGCTAAATCGTCAATGTGTGACAGGGCCTTAAGATTCTCAAATTCACTTTTAATTAGATTCGGGAACAAAATAAATTTAAAGGCTATGAATAAACAACCTCAAATTGACTTCCGATCACATGAGAAAACACTACTGTGTAGATCAGATCTCACAAAAAAGTGTTCCCAAACCTACTGTGTAGTTTTAATACAAAGCTTTAGCTGTGAAACACAGAATGTAAAGCTGAGTGCATTAATTCTTCTTCTAGCATCTCAGCCTTGTCTTTACGCCACTGCTTTTGTTCTGGTCAATTTCTCACACAATGGGGCACAACATGGAAAATATCAGCATCATCATTTTTATTCTGCAGTCTTACAAAAGAAAGATGGAATTCAAAAAACCTGCGGATTGTGTGTACAAGCACTCAGCATCAGCGTCACATTTTTTTAAGCAACGCGTGTATAATTTGCGCCGCTTGGAGCTTTCATAATGTCACGACTAATGAGAGACTTCCAACGCAGATGTGTTAAAGTGCCGGGAGAGCACCATAGAGAGATCTATAATCTACAGAGGACAGCTTCCTGTTACCCATGTGAGCACAAACACTGCCATGTGATGGTGAGATGTGACGTAAGAACCTGCTAATGAAACCGATCAAAGAAGTGTAAGCCTGCTAAATTAGTCCAGGAGCTGAATCCAGCACTCAGAACATGTGTGAATGTGAACGGAAGCATCGTGGAATAATTCACAGCATTACAGGAGTGGTTTAACACATCTGGGCACAAATCTGACACTGAAGTCATTTTAAAAACGGGAAATAAACAGAAGGGTAGATCAGGACACATAACAGCCATAACCAGAGCACATAATGAGGGTTGGGTTGGATCTTTTTCACCCAAAACCATATTCCAAATAAGAATTCATCGCAACTGACTCATTCTGTTAGATACAAAGATGGAAACTGTCAGGAGATTTTAAAATAGTACTGCCAGACTTAGACTAGCTGTGACGCAGGTACGTACAAAACCCAAAGCAAGCCTAGAAAGGTGTAGCAATGTAAGATTCCAGGTACTCAAAAAAAAGGGCCTATTAGGAAAAGGATAACTGTTAGCAAGCAACGAAAAGGCAACGTTTAACTGTATGTATCTGCACAACATAAAGCTACAATTTGAGCAACAGTAACAGTGTGAGTATTCAGCAGTGCATCTACATAGCAACAATGCAACAAGGTGTTAACATAACAAAAGCAACAATGCAACAATGTGTCAGCCTGACAAAGTACCAATTTAATAAAGTGTCTATATGACACAGCATCAATGAAACAAAGTGTCCGTGTTACAAAGCAACAATGCAACAAAGTGTCAGCAAGACAAAGCTACAATGCAACAAAGTGTCAGGGTTATAAAGCAAAAATGTAATAAAGTGTTATTGTTACAAAGCAACAATGCAACAAAGTGTTAACAAGACAATTCCACAGTGCAGCAATGTTAGCCTGACAAATGCAACAAAGCAACCATGCAACAGTGTTAGCATGACAAAGCAGTAATGCAAAACAGTGTTAGCACGACAAAGCAATAATGCAACAAAGTGTTAGCATGACAACGCAACAATGCAAGAAAGTGTTAGCATGACAAAGCAACAAAGTGTCAGTGTTACAAAGCAATAATGCAACAAATTGTCAGCGAGACAAAGCAACAATGCAATGAACTGTCAAGGTTATGAAGCAACAATGCAACAAAGTGTTAACACGGCAACGCAAAAGTGCAGCAGTGTTAGCATGACAAAGCAACAATGCAACAAAGCAACCAAGCAACAATTTTTTGCATGACAACACAACAGTTTTAGCATGACAAAGCAACAATGCAAGTGTTAGTATGGCAAACCAACAATGCCACAAAGCAACAATGCAACAGTGTTAGCATGTCAAAGCAGTAATGCAACACAGTGTTAGCATGAAAAGCAACAATGCAACAAAGTGTTAGCATGACAAAGCAACAATGCAACAAAGTGTTAGCATGACAAAGCAACAATGCAACAGTGTTACATGACAAAGCAACAATGCAACAAAGTGTTACATGACAAAGCAACAATGCAACAGTGTTTGCATGACAAAGCAATAATGCAACAAAGTGTAAGCATGACATTGCAACAATGCAACAAAGTGTTGGCATGACATTGCAACAATGCAACAAAGTGTTGGCATGACAAAGCAACAATGCAACAGTGTTTGCATGACAAAGCAACAATGCAACAAAGTGTTAGCATGACAAAGCAACAGTGCAACAAAGTGTTAGCATGATAAAGCAACAAAGCAACAATGCAACAGTGTTAGCATGACAAAGCAACAGTGCAACAAAGTGTTAGCATGATAAAGCAACAAAGCAACAATGCAACAGTGTTA
>JAOUQZ010054759.1:0-22017 GCA_028564935.1 Neosilurus hyrtlii
AGAGTAAAAAGTTCTATTAAATTGCTCTATAGAAAAAAAGTTCTTTAGAAAAAGTTCTAAACGTTGTGAAACATCACCAGCAGTTATATAGTGATGAAAAACAGGGACTACAGGGATCAGAATCAGTTTTATTGGCCAAGCTTGTGTACACAAACAATTCATTTGACTCTGGTTTAACCTCACTTGCTGTACAGACAAACATTCAGGTTAGGCTTATTCAAAAAGTAAGACAAATAATAATTAAGAAACAATTAATGCAAATAAGTATAAATCTAAAGAGAATAAATAAACTGTCATAAAATTTACAGAATAGTGCAAAAACTGTGATTTAGAATGAGACTGAGTGTAAATCAGTGTTGGTCTTGTACCCCTGTGGAAGGAGCTGGTGATGATCATCCCATGGATGTTCCTCAGTCATATGTATTCATATGTATTAACTGCATTATATTTAGGTCAGATGGAAACTGTACTAATTGATAACTAAGATGTTGATAATCTTGTCTGGCCGACATTGAAGAAAAGGTTCTGTGGTTAAGTAATAACCCTAGCTTGTAAAATATGTTACTCTCATTGTTCAGGACTGCCACAGCTGTTAAACAGAATGAACAGGATGGTATCCAGTAGCTTCTGATTCTGGGGATACACGAGAACCAAATGCAACCTCACATACACTCAACAAAAATATAAACACAACACTTTTGTTTTTGCTCCTATTTTTCATGAGTTGAACTCAAAGATCTAAAACTTTTCCTATGTACCCAAAAGGCCTATTTCTCTCAAATATTGTTCACAAAATCTGTCTAAATCTGTGTTAGTGAGCACTTTTCCTTTGCTGAGATAATCCATTTACCTCAAAGGTGTGGCATATCAAGATGTTGATTAGACAGCATGAATATTGCACAGGTGTGCCTTAGGCTGGTCACAATAAAAGGCCACTCTAAAATCATTAATTCATTAATTTTCTGAACCGCTTCGTCTTAATTAGGGTTGTGGGGAGGCTGGCGCCCATCTCAGCTGACTCTGGGCAAGGGCAGAGCACACCCTGAGTGGCCTTTTATTGTGGCCAGCCTAAGGCACTGTAGTTAAATTTACCAATATTATATCCTTACAAGGAAAAAAGTATATTTAAAATGTCATCAATAAAATTTACCTTTTCAACATCATGTTCTAAATAATTTGGAGCTGTAGGTGTTTCAGTAGCATACACTTCCTCATTATTATCTGGGGTTGATGGGGGGTTGGTCTTTGATCTCCTTGTTGAGTGCTGGTGTGTTTTGCTTGTCGGGGATGTTCAGTGGCTAGTGAGGGCCTAGCTAACTTAAATACTTGAATTGATTTATGAAGTATAAGCGCTACAGAATTTCCCCGTTCGATGACATTATTTTTAAGCTATCTGAGTTCGATCAATATCAAGTTTTATGGAATAATGCATTGTTGGTGTACTAGTGCTAGAACTCATTTTGAGCACCAAGTGAAAAAAAGGGCAAATACAAAATTATTTGAGATGTATCATTTTAATTGGGGCATATGTGATCCTAACTATATTGCAGGTATTACTTTATTGACATATTTTTAGTAGGAGACATGGTTTAATTATAAGTACAAAACTTATAGATTTCAATAGCTTTACTATTGCATTTAATTGAATTTCTGTTCTTGTCCCAATATACAAGCACAACATAGGAATTGATTTATTGGCTAAATTATGTCCAATTCTGATAAGCAACTGGGCAATATGCCCACTTTCACTATTTTAATATTGGGCTTTTTTACCTGATAAATCACAGACCAAAAACAACTGTCTGGTGGCAAATTGGTACCAGAGTTTCTTTATCTAAGTATCAGACTGATTTACAGCTCATTATATTGAGATGCACATTGGTATGATCTGTCTTATTCATGTTATTTTTAAAATAAGATGCATGGACACGATCTCTGTTAAGCTCCACTGTGCTCCCTTTCGCTCTCTTTCTTATTCCTGATTTTTTATTTTATTATTTTATTTTTGTCACATTTTAAATGTTTTGGATCATCCATCCAATTTTAATATCTCACAAAGACAACCAAGTAAATACAAAATGTCATGTCTTTTTCTAAACCGCTTATTCCTAATTAGGGTCGCGGGGAGGCTGGCGCCCATCTCAGCCAAGGCACAGGGCAGAAACACGCTGACGCCTATGCAGCTACTCTTGAAGAAAATCAGCAATGGTTCTTTTACTTGCCTCTCACCATAGACAGTGAGAGACATGGCCTGTGAGATCCTGCCAGAAGAAATAATCATGCCTGACTCATGTTTTGTCTCTTTCTATTTCCCAGGTCACCTGATTCCCCGGCTAAGGTTCTAATTATCTACCACGCCCTGATCATCTCCACCTGATCCTAATCACTCCCTGGGTTTAAAGCTCCTTGCCCTTCCACGACTCTCCGCCAGATCGTCTTGTGCCGTCTGAAGATTAGTACGCTATCTCTGAGTCATTTACATTTAAAATTACAGCATTTGGCAGATGCCTATATTCAGAGTGATGTACATTTATCTATATACAAATGAGCAACTGAGGTTTAAGGGCCCAAAAATGGCAGCTTGGTGGTACTGGGGCTTGAACCACTGACCTTTGGATCACGGATTCAGAGCCTTAACCACTGAGCCACCACTGCCCTACTACATTGCACAGAGTCAATGTGAGAAAAGCTACTGGTTCAGATGATGTAACAAGAAGGGTACTTAAAGAATGCATAAAGGTTTTTACCACCATCTTCAACCTCTAGCTAATGAATATGGTTCCCACCAGCCTCAAGGCAGCCACCATTGTTTTGGTGCCTATGAAGAGCACCATGAGCTGTCTGAATGACTATTGCCCAGTTGTTCTACCCCCCATTATCACTTAATGTTTGGAGAGACTTGTCTTGTCTCACATTAAGGCTTCCATGCCTGTTGACCTTGACCCTCATCAGTTTGTCAGAGGGTGCCATCATCACAGCCCTCCACACATCCCCCAATTCTCTGGGGCAGCAGTAACTCACAACACTTTTAACACAGTCCTACCAGATAAACTTCTTCAGAAGTTGGGCAACCTGGGCTTGCGGAGCACTGTGCAGCTGGACACTGAACTTTCTAAGCAACAGACCTCAAAACATCGGAAAGGATAGGAAATCACATCTCCTCCACTCTCATCCTGAACAATGCAACACCACAGGAGTGTGTCAACCCCATCCTCTTTTTCCTCTTCACACATGACTGTTCTCTCAATCACACCAGCAACACTATTGTCAAATTATCTGACAACACCACTGTCATAGGATTAATAAAAGATAGTGATGAGCCTATAGGAAGGAGGTCTGGCATCTGTGGCAACGGTGTGACAACCATAACCTGGACCGAAACACATCCAAGACAAATGAAATAATAACAGACTTCAGGAGATCCAATCAAGATGAGTACTTTGCCCTCTATATTGATGGAGAGGAGGCAGAAAGGGTGAAGAGCTTCTTTGGAGTCCACACCACTGCCTTTCTCAGAAAGAACAGCTCGCCTACCCTGACCCCTACTGATAAACTTCTACTGCCCCCCAGAAAAGCCTCCCACCCTGGACATGCTCTTTTCTTCCCTCTTCCCTCTGGAAGACAATACAGTAGACTTAAAACAAAATCTAACATACTCAAGACCATCTTTTACCGACAAGCTGTTTAATGTGCCACCCCACCACACAATGACAGAATAATGATGATTCAGACCATCTTCCTGGACAGTGCAATACTCATGTTTAGAGCAGGCACCTTTTGACATTCCATGCACCTTTTTCTGTATGTTTATGTGTAAATATGTGGATAAATGTATAAGCCTGTATATGTGTGAATATGTGGGTGTATGTGTGTGACTATATGTGTACATACAGGTATGTGTACATATTATGTATCATATATATCTTTATGTATATACCCTAGTTGTCTTTTGTGCACTTTTATAATCGCTGCTAAACAGAAAGCTTCTAAACTGATTTTCATTGTTCATGCAACAGGTGACAATGAAGATATCTTATTGTATCTATCCTTATTGAATTTTCTGTAATATCATGTGAATGTCCTACATATGGCATGGTTATAATTACTTTTTCATGATGGTCTGATGTTTCATGTGCGTTTCTGACTGACAAACAGTAAAATGTCCCAGCCTCGTTTTGCTCACATGATGCTACACTTTCTGATGGACCTCTGATGGAGATGCATGATTGTGACCTTTCAAAGTATAGTATGTGCTTATTACCTTCCTGTATCTGAGTAAGGAAGTGATTTGTTTGTGACAGAGACCATCTTTAGACATTTTAGATTTATATAATCATGGGTGGAATTTAGCAAAACTAAGCTACTGACCTACAGACTAGTGAAATTATGAAACTATTAGTGCTTCATATTTACTGGTCAGGAACAGTATATCTTCTTTGCCTACTGGATTTGTCAGTCGCCAGCATGATGACTTGCTAGCTAATTTCACTTCAGATTTTTGACTCGCCACGGGCCAGCGGACTAGTGTTAATTTCCACCCCTGTATAATTGTTAAGCATTTTTATTATTTTTAAACACTATTGAAAATTTGTGGACTGACTTGAAAATTTGCACTTTGACTTGGACTTGCAGTCCACCAACAGTCCTGTAAAGAAAAGTGGCCAAATACTGCACAGTCTAGATGTATGAAATTGGTAGAGAAATATTCCCACAAACTCATAGTTGGTAAAGGTGGTTCTTAAAACTACTGACACAAAGGATTTAGTTTTTTGTTGTTTTTTTTATTTACTTAAGTATCACAGTGTTAATCAAAAGACAGCAAAAGTGTGGATCCTCAAACACACACACACACACACACACACATACACACATTATCTATTATTGTTGCTGGGATCCATCTGTCTTAAAAGAAAAGGGAGATAGTGCCTTTGGAGCCCCAGGTGGAAATACAGTGCCTGCTGTTGCTTAGAGACCAATTCTTGAGTGGCAGGCCCTGTTACAGTTGCTGCTGATGCTGGAGCCAGTAGTAAGCTCAACGTACAGAATGGCTTTGGATATTTTGCCATCTTGCATATGGCAGACATGGCCAAGCCAGCGCAAGTGTCTTTTTGTGAGCAGGGCAAACATGCTGGGGGTTCCTGCCTGAGGCAGAACATTGGTAGGGACACGGTCCTGTAATGAGATGTCAGGGGTCCTTCTGAGGCAGTGTAGGTGAAATTTTACATGTGTTTTCAGGTGTTTAGTCTGTGTTCTTGAAGGGAGTACAATGTCTAGGTTTCACTTCTGTACAGCAGTGTGCTCAGCACACAGGCTTGGTACACAGTAGTTTTTGTGTTGGTGGTTAGCATGGAGTTTTCCCACACTCTCATTGACATTGCTACTGATGCTTTGCAGATCCTTGCTTTCAGTTCAATAGCAATGCAAGAAGCAGTACTGATGTCCGGGCCCAGGATATTGGTCTTCCTGATGCTGATCATTAGGCTAAAATTAGGCCTGAGCAAAGCAGCCGATGAGTTGTTGGAGGGAAGCCTCAGTGTTTGCAGTCAGAGCGGCATCTCTCTGATGAGAACTTTCTGCACTTTTGTCTTTGAAAGGAGGCATGCCAAATTGAACAAGCTGCTGGCACTTTTGTTGTGAAGGTATACGTCCTCTTCAGACTGGCTGAAGGATTATCACTGCAACAGCGAGAACAGTATGCTGAAGGGTGTTGGAGCGAGGACACAGCCATGTTTAACTCCGCTCCTGATTGGGAAAGGGTCTGAGGTAGAGCCATCAAATTGGATATTTTTTTTTATCTCATCATGCAAGTATGTGATCATTTTCAGGAGCTTGAGGGACATCCAATACTGTGCAGAAGAGTGAAGAATCCCTCCTGCTGACCAAGTTGAATGCTTTGATCTGATTTTTGAAGGTAATATACAAGGGGTGTCTTTATTTGCGGCACTTCTCTTGCAGCTGCTTCAGAGAAAATATCATGTCGATTGTCAACTTCTCAGCCCTGAAACCACTCTGCACCTCTGGATAGACGCTTTCACTAAGTGTCTGCAATCTGTTTAGTATGACATGGTCAAAGGTTTTCTCGACAATGCTGAGAAGGGATAATCTGTGATATTTGTTGCAATTGGCGTGATTGCCTTTGTTCTTGTAGAGCATGGTAATATTTGCATCTCACATGTCTTGAGGCACAGCTCCTTCCTCCACTGTTTGGTTGCTTTGATGACCTTTGGAGTATTGCTATTTTTGGGGTTTAGCTGCTGGCTAGGGAGTCAGTGGCTTTGCTGAGTTCCTCTGTTGGGGGTGGGCTGTTGAGCTCTTCCATGATGTTCTGAGAAATTGTGTTTTTGTCCACAGTATCTGTGACAATGGTCTCTATTGAGTACAGTTCCTGGTAATGTTCAGTCCATCTTTCCATTTGCTTTCCACAGTCAAAGATTGATTCACCTGAGGCAGACTTCAGTGAGGTCAACTTAATGACACTAGGGCCGAAGGTCTTCTTCATGCCCTCATGCATGACTCAGATGTTGCTGCAGTCTGCAGCCCATTATATCCTTTGCCATAGATTTAGCCAACAGTTTTTGGCACACTGTCTGACAATCTGTTAAGCATCATTCTGGCATTCCTGAGAGTGGTAAGCATCTTTTCAGAGGGGTCCTGTTTGTAGTTGAGTAAGGATCTTCTCTTAGATTCAATTGCTGGCTGAACTTTTGCAATTCCTGCTTCAAACCAATCAGCATTTTTCATCTCCCTTTTGCTGACAGTATCAACAGCAGTTTTGTAGTTGGCATCGCAGATATGGTTCCATTGCTCATCCACACTGCTGGTTGGACAGCTTCTAAGCACCTCATTTATAGTGTCAGCGAATTTTTCACGTAGTTCAGGGACAACTGTCTTGGCTGTATTGATGCGTGGGCATCCTTTCTGATTTGCTTAATAGATTTACCTGGGTATTGTTCTTAGAAGAAGTTTCAACTTCTAACTTCAGTACTGGGTTTCCCCATGTATACCTGTGTATTCCATGCATAGCTGCTCCTGGCATCACATGCTGCCCAGATCTTTATTCCATATTTCCCTGGTTTGCTTGAAATGTACACCTTGAAGGAACAGCGACCTCTGAAAGGAACCAAGCACTCATCAACTGTCACCTCAGGGCCTGGATTGTATATAAGTGTTAGGTACTCCACCCACCTGTCCCAAATGCTCCTGATAACAGCCAGTTTGTCATTTCGCCAGCGGACGGGTCGTGTATCTCTGTTAACAAATTAAATAATTCTTGAAAGGACATGAAACTGTTGTGAGGACATAGTTGCCCGGAATATAGGCCTGCCACACTCTGCATCCCACAGACTTTTTGTAGCCTCACTGTTTGAGCGATATACTCCTGCTAAAATCAACAGACCTATGTAGGCTTGGAGGTCTACCAGGTTGATTTCACTCCAGGTGTCCCCAAACACACACTTCCCCTCCAGGTTTGTCATCTCCAGTATAATTCCCTTAATGGACTCCGGTAAAACGAGTTGGAAGCTGGACCTGATGTCATCCACATGAGATGTTGCATGCCGTGTTGGCCCTGGCGTCATCTTTATGATGTTTTGCACTCTCGCTCTACTTCCTCTGTCCTGGGGAAATAAAGACCAAAGCAAGTGTCCACTCTTGGACTGGAATGTCTCCTCAGGTGCCTGTGCTTCAGGTGCCTCTCCCTCACCATCTGTTGACTGGTCAGTCTCCTCAAAGTATGTGTTGTCTTTCACTTCTGAGACATCCTCCTCTATCTCTGGTTCAATTTCTGTGCCATCTTCATCATGTCCAAAAACCTGTAAGCTGGGGTGATATCTATATGGATGTTATCTGTCTGATGGATAAATATAGTCTGGATACCCATTCATTTCCGGTGGCAGTCACTTTTGACCGGGAACAATACAGGTGTAACAAGATTGATTAAAACCCTCAAAATTCAATGAAAGAGGTGATCATTATAGGTGCATAGTGTGGAGGATATCATAAGGCCTTGAGGCAGTCAGATGTAAAACTAAATATTTATGAATGTTTCATGATGTAAATCGGTCAGATTTGACCCGAACATGACAGGAAGGTTAAAACACACCTTGGTGTCACAGGCAGTACAATGATACCTTTGTTTAGTAAGGACACTTCAGCAAGGGTCTCCAAGGGATGTCAAGATCCAACTGGTGCCAGTGACATGATCCGGTGTGTCGCCAGGACACTGTGTTTGGGCTTTGTGAAGCAACATGCAATGCAGTAATCAGACAGACTCGTCTAGGCATCCAAGAATATTTACAATCCCAGACCCCATCAGCAGACGTTTTATCGAATAGAGGTGGCTTACCTTGGCTACCTGAGCAGAAACAATGCCTGAGGAATGGAGCTCACCTGATCTTTATCAACTCATGGTCAAATTCAGATCCTTTTATCTGTTTTTATCTGAGTTTACAGCAGTATTTTGTACCTCTGTTTAATCATGTGGAAAACATACAGAGGTAAAACATATGGTGGAAAACTTAGAGGTTCAAAAGGTTTACATGCTATTTTTTAAAAATTCAATATGGGTAAATTATGTATCATTTTTTAGTTTAGGGTCTGATTTACTCAAAGTCATATATATATATTAGTGTGGGCCTTGTCATAATAGAAAAAAGTAGGTCAAAGTCACTTACTCATAGGAAAATAAAGTTTTAAACTAATAGTTGAGATGGCAAAGATTTACATGATTGATACAATCCAGTTCACTTAAAACACTTTATAATTGACACATAATTAATAATTACAAAATACAGTACATATATTTCCAAAAAGAACCTGATTTATTTGAAAGGGGGATAATCCAAAAAGTTATGCTTAAAAAAATAAGAAATGTCAAATAAATATATAACTATAGCTATATAATAATAATAAAAATAAAAATAAAAAAAATATAATAATAATAATAATAATAATAATAATAATAATAATAATAATTTATTCCTCTGGAATGCGTTCATTCCATGTCAGAGCGTTCCACAATTCCATAATCAATTAAACCTAGGGATTTATTAACAATTTTGGACACATGTAAAACATTAGATCAGCTTTCCAACTCATGCTGATAAGAGAAAATCCTGTTTAATATCAGCTGAGAGGTTATGTGTAAAATCCAAGTTGAACTATTGATTCCAGGAAAAGTAAATAACTCACAGTTCATAGGTCAAATAAAAGCTTCGTGATGAAACTGTTTTTAAACTTAAAAACATTACTGCATAGCCTATATATATTTCTCGGGGATATTCTCCTATTTTTACCCCTCTTCACATTGTTCTCTCTAACCCTGGGATTACACTGGGGCACAAAGTCCGTGGTCAGTGCGATTTAAAAAAGCTTGGAGTTACACAATTTAAGTATGACTGGGGTATAAAAAGGAGGCAGCTCTCATCCAAGAAAGGGAACTTGAAAGAATCATGTTTCCAAGTTCATTAAGATCTCCTACGATGGTGCGTTATGGTCTAGAAGGTCTGTCTGTATAAACTGTACTGCACTCTTTCACGCTTTCTGTTTTCTATCATGATGAATAAGCAAATCATATTTAAATGGTTTCTGCACCTGGGATTACCCTCTCTGCAGGATCAGAAAACATGAGTAAGACAGGAAAAAAGTTAAATTTAAAATAATGTGAATTAGAAACACTCATCACTGAAGTGGAGGCGTGCAAAAATATAGTGTTTGGCATGTTGTCCTCTAGCATCAACACCAAACGCAAGAGGTCTGAGTAAGTGAATGTGTGTGAGACCATCAATGCTGTGGGGTCGGAAAGGCGTACACATGCTGAATTAAAAAAGAATGGGTCAGACTTAAAAGTGGCCATTAAATGGAGGACAGCTGCCCACTGCCAAAGTCTGGCCCAAACAGGTGCGGAGACAAGAGAGGAGGACCTCACCCTGTTTATAGCAGAGAATCGCCGCAATCGTAGGTGATACTGCTCTTTTAAGGCTGGCTCCGATTACCCCCAAGGTAAATATGTAACTCACAAGTGTCATCATATGTGTGAATAGCCTGCTCACAGTCCTGTAAGATAGAGGTTCATGCATAAATGTGTGCATGCTATTTGACAAATCTTGAATTTAAACATGGCAGTACAAGAAAGAGGATATTTCTTGCCAGTACAAGAAAGAGGATACCAAGACTTTGATTCATGTTTAAGTACGATGTATTTTTTTAAAAAACACAGTGAGATGGAGGACACATTGCTGCAAAAAGATGCGTATGCCAATCATGAAGTTGGTGTGGGGCACCGCACATTTCCACAGACATTTCACCCTTGATACATCTGAACTTTGCTGTGGGAAAAGACTTACAATACATTTTTTGTGCGCACTTGCCCTTTGTTCATGAGGCCCCAGATCAGAAAAATACTCAAGAGAGTGAAAGCTCTCAAGGCAATCTGACAGACTCACAAAAAAAACGAGGAATAAGCAGAAAAGCTAATACAAACAGATTGGACACAGGTGTGAACTCAAAATGGCTGAACAATGACAAAAACAAATTCAAATTCAAATTTATTCATCAAATACCAAATCATACACAGTATAATATTTAGTGAAATGCTTAGTACTACTGTCCTAAAATGTGAAGAATAAGCTATCCAAATAACAAGAAGAAAAGAACAATAAAAGGAAATCACATTGTAGGATTTTTAATGAATTAATTGGTAAATTCCTCTGTAAAATAAGTATTTGGTCACCTACAAAAAAAGCAATATTTCTGGCTTTCACAGACCTGTAACTTCTTTTTTAAGAGGCTCCTCTGTCCTCCGCTCGTTACCTGTATAAATGGCACCTGTTTGAACTTGTTATTAGTATACAAGACACCTGTCCACAACCTCAAACAGTCAGACTCCAAACTCCACTATGATTAAGCTAAAACTATTTAAAATGATTTTATAGTTAAGGTCAATATAAATATACAAATGCAAAAATAGAAAATAAAATAAAATATATAAAATAAAATATAAAATAAAATATAGGATACAAAAATATATAAATTTAAATATAAATGAAATATTAATGCAATTGCAATTTAGAAAAAAAACTTGCAATATATAGTGTCCAGGTATGGAAGCTGCACCCTTGAGGGCAGTTTAAAGTCTTTCAGGCATCTGAGATGAAAGAGACAATGCCGGGTCTTCTTCACCAGGGTGTTAACATGACAGGACCATGTCAGGTCCTGTGTGATGTAAACACCTAGGTACCAGAAATTGTCCACTCTCTACACTGGGGTACCGTTCATGATCAAGGGCTAGTAATTCCTCTCCTGCTTAGTACTGAAGTCGACTATCAGCTCCTTAGTCTTGCTGTCGTGTCGTTGTTAGAGATCAGGCCCACCACATTGTCGTCTGCAAACTTGATGATGTTG
Organism: Neosilurus hyrtlii; assembly: GCA_028564935.1. NCBI lineage: Eukaryota > Metazoa > Chordata > Actinopteri > Siluriformes > Plotosidae > Neosilurus > Neosilurus hyrtlii. The sequence continues at coordinate 11,401 of JAOUQZ010054759.1, forward strand.
GTGGAGCTGGAAGTGGCCACACAGTCGTCGGTGTATAAGGAATACCGCAGGGGCCTCAGAACACAGCCCTGGGGGGCTCCATTGCTGAGTGTGAGTGAGGGTGAGACATGGTTGCCCAACCATAACGCCTGTGGTCTGCGCGTCAGGAAGTTAGAGATCCAGCGACTCAGCGATGGGCTGAGGCCCAGGATCTCCATATTAGTGGTGAGTGTGGAGGAGATTATGGTGTTAAACGCTGAATTGTAGTCAACAAACAACATTTTCACATAATTCCCCTTTCTGCTGTCCAGATGACTGTGAGCTGCAGCCTCAAAGCAAGAATAAAAGGTGTTTAGCTCGTCTGCCAGAGAAGTGTCTCCATTCACTGATCTGGAAGTTGGTGCTTTGTAATTCGTCATATTCCTTAGTCCATGCCAAAGACTCCTAGAGTCAATCTGTTAGAATTGTGACTCTAGTTTCTGTGCATAACGCTGTTTCACCTCCTTCACCACTCTGTGCACAATGTAGGATGCGGTCTTGTACTCGTTCATGTTTCCACTGGTGAGCTCCATGTTATACACAGCAGAACGGGATCTCAGATGGATGGATTTATTCACCCGCAGCTTCTGATTCGGAAACATTCTAAGGGTGGTCTTCTGAACTGTGTCGTCCACCAGTTTTCCTATGAATTCCGTTAACATGTTGACGTCATCAAAGCTGTGCCGGAACATGTCCCAGTCTGCTTCATTCAGAGCGTCCTGCAGAGTGGCCACCGATTGGTCCGTCCAGCGTGGTACCTCCCTCCCAGCCGTAACTTCCTGCTTGAGCCTTTGCTTATATTAAGGCATGAGGAAGGTGGCGGTGTGGTCGAACTTTCCAAACAGAGTGCAAGATTGTGCCTTGTAACTATTCTTCACTGTAGTGCAGCAGTGATCCAGAGTCCTTTCACCCCAGTGGGGCAGCTGATGTGTTGATAGAAGTTTGGCACTGTGCGTTTGAGGATGGCACTATTAAAGTCCCTCGCCACAATAAGTGCAGTGTCCAGGTGTTGTGTCTGGTGCTGTGTGAGTGCTTCATGCAGCTCGCATAAAGCAGTGTCTGTCTGAGTTGGAATATAAACGGCGCTGACTATGACCGATGTAAACTCCCGAGAAAGATAAAAAGGATGACATTTGATGGTCAGTAGTTCCAGGTTGGATGTGCAGGAGCGAGTGAGAGGAACAATGCTCGTGCTATTGCACCAGCTACTGTTCACCATTAAACACACACCGCCTTCCCTTGACTTTCCCGATTCCATTGTTCTGTCTATGCAGTGAACCGAAAAGAACTTGGCCGACTGGATGGTGTGGTCCGGCACTGCTGGGTTCAGCCTTGTCTCTGTGAAGCAGAGGAGATTGCAGTTCCGAGTTCTCTCTGGAACTTTACCCTGGCCCTGAGGTCATCAAGCTTATTCTCCAGAGACTGGACAATGCGAGCAGAATGCTGGAGAGAGGGTGCGGTGTGCACGACCTCTTAGCCTGTTCCTGACGCCGGCTCGTTTCCCCCGGAGTTGCCGCTTCGAGTCCCATCCTTTGTTTTCCCTCAGGATCTCCTTCAGCTAGCTTGGATCCGAGGTTAAAAATGCCGAATTGCGAGTAAATTGTACACCAATAGAAATAAGAGTATCTCTATCATAACAAATGCACTCCATGTCAATGAATTTGCTGCTTCCATGAGTTTAAAATTAACTTAAAAAAACAAAAACAAAGTAAAAAAGTCGTAGGAGCAGTTGTGACAGCAGCCAACTTCAGCAGCGCCGGAAGTAGAATAGGAACTAGGGGTGAAGCAAAACGGGTACGTGGTCAACCAAAACAGAAACATACAACATAAATGGCCACAGGAGGGCTACAAGTAAACAAAGTCTTGATAGATCCTGACAAAAACAGATAAATAGACCATATAGAACGGTTGTTTAAGATTTATTTTACCATTTTGATGAAACATGTAATGGAGTTTACACTCTGACCTAAACAAAAAAATAGGTTTATGACATCACATTGCTTTAATCTCATCAACTATTTACTTTAAGCTTATAGAAGTGGGTGAAAAAACATGTGCATAGTGCAGAATATTAAAAACCGTGCTTTTCTTTCCTTTGGAAGTCCAGTAGTAAAAGTACAGTGGGGCAAAAAGGTATTTAGTCAGCCACCAATTGTGCAAGTTCTCCCACTTAAAAGATGAAAGAGGTCTCCAATTTTTATCACAGGTACACTTCAACTATGAGAGACAGAATGGGGGGAAAGAATCCAGGAAATCACATTGTAGGATTTTTAATGAATTAATTGGTAAATTCCTCTGTAAAATAAGTATTTGGTCACCTACAAAAAAAGCAATATTTCTGGCTTTCACAGACCTGTAACTTCTTTTTTAAGAGGCTCCTCTGTCTTCCGCTCGTTACCTGTATTAATGGCACCTGTTTGAACTCGTTATTAGTATACAAGACACCTGTCCACAACCTCAAACAGTCAGACTCCAAACTCCACTATGATTAAGACCAAAGCGCTGTCAAAGGAAACAAAATTGTAGACCTGCACCAGGCTGGGAAGGCTGAATCTGCACTAGGTAAGCAGCTTGGTGTGAAGAAATCAACTGTGGAAGCAATTATTAGAAAATGGAAGACATACAAGACCACTGATAATCTCCCTCAATCTGGGGCTCCACGCAAGATCTCACCCCATGGGGTCAAAATGATCATGAGGATGGGGGAGCAAAAATCCCAGAACCCCCTGGGATCACTACCTAGTGAATGTCTTGCAGAAAGCTGGGACCAAAGTAACAAAGACTACCATCAGTAACACACTATGCCGCCAGAGACTCAAATCCTGCAGTGCCAGACGTGTCCTCCTGCTTAAGCCAGTACATGTCCAGGCCTGTCTGAAGTTTGCTAAAAAGCATTTGGATGATCCAGAAGAGGACTGGGAGAATGTCAGCTGGAACCAAAATAGAACTTTTTGGTAAAAACTCAACTTGTCGTGTTTGGAGAAGAAAGAATGCTGAGTTGCATCCAAAGAGTGCCATACCTACTGTGAAGCATGGGGGTGGAAACATCATGCTTTGGGGCTGTTTTTCTACAAAGAGACCAGGACGACTGATCCGTGTAAAGGAAAGAATGAATGGGGCCATGCATCGTGAGATTTTGAGTGAAAACCTCCTTCCATCAGCAAGGGCACTGAAGATGAAACATGGCTGGGTCTTTCAGCATGACAATGATCCCAAACACACCGCCTTGGGCAACAAAGGAGTGGCTTCATAAGAAGCATTTCAAGGTCCTGGAGTGGCCTAGCCAGTCTCCAGATCTCAACCACATAGAAAACCAGCAACAGTCCCAAAACATCACTACTCTAGAGGAGATCTGCATAGAGGAATGGGCCAAAATACCAGCAACAGTGTGTGAAAACCTTGTGAAGACTTACAGAAAACGTTAGACCTCTGTCAAGGGTATATAACAAAGTATTGAGATGAACTTTTGTTATTGACAAATACTTATTTTCCACCATTATTTGCAAATAAATTCTTTAAAAATCAGACAGTGTGAATTTTTTTTTCTCATTTTGTTTTTTATAGTTGAGGTATACCTATGATGAAAATTGGAGACCTTTCTTATTTTTTAAGTGGGAGAACTTGCACAATTGGTGGCTGACTAAATCCTTTTTTTTTTTGCCCCACTGTAAATGCTTGCTGTTGTGAATTCTACACCTACAACACTTCGCAAACACACTCTATATATATTTTAATGCTCTTCCTGTCACAGTTTCAGGAATAGTGTAGCAAAGAACCAAACAAAACAAATGACTCAATTCTTTATTGTTTTCATATCTCTTAATTGGAACATTTGTAAAATGCCATTTCAGACAGGTGTCTGTTTTCCACTGTTTATTTATTTATTGCCGTTTTAGTCCATTAATTTGGTCATATCCAAGTCCCACCTTTCAAGCATTGCCCTTCCTATTACACGACCACAACTAACCAGGGAGTGCTGTAATCATGCACATACCCCCTCTGTGACATGCAATTTTACCACCTACCTCTTTTGAAACATCTGCGCGTGCATATTTTGGGCTGGTCTAACACGAGAAAGTGCTATCTGCCCCCTCGTACGAATGAGCTCACAGACACCCATGACTAGCTGTTGATCTCTGTGAGTGACAGGGAAGTTAGCATATGCCATCCCTCCCTCCTAGGAGAGCTCAGCCAATTAGCTTGCATGGACTTGTGGTCTGGATGGCTGTGGCATCAAGTTGTATTCGAACTTTTGACCCCCTGTTTAAACTTTACGCATTTTGTTGATGAGCCTTTTGGGAGACAATGTATGACCGTTTTGAGAACCACAGCAAGCCGGAGTTTTTGTCAGAGGGGGCAGCTGTGCTTTTCAGATCCCTAAAGCAGACATTTATAAATACTTGAGAAGGTAAACACACTGAAAGCTCCTGGACTGGACAACATCCCAGGTCGTGTTCTCAAAGCATGTGCTCAGGAACTGGCAGATGTCTTGACAGACATTTTTAGCCTCTTCATGCTCTTGTCTGTAGTGCCCATATGTTTCAAATACATTATTAGCTGCATTTCAAATGGAGGTGCCGGGACAAAAATCTGCTGCTCAGAATTAGCAAGACCGCAAAAAAAGCTCATCTCCACTGCAGGATGGAGGGCACACCCCTATTTACATCGAAGGAACAGAGGTTAGAGAAAGTCAGTTACTTCAGGTTCCTGGAGATCAACATCAGTGAGGATCTAACCGGTCACATCACGTGGGTATGATCACGAAAGACTCATGTCTCTTCAGCTGAGGAGGTTTGGCATGGACTCCATAATACTCACCAACTTCTACTGATGCACCATCGAGAACATTCTGTCTAGCTGCATCACTACCTCATATGGAAGTTGGACCACAAAGCTCTGGACTACATAGCTCTACAAATGGACTGAACTGCCAGCCATCCAGGACTTCTACAAACATAAATATTTGTTTCTTATGTGCAATATTGAGGAGCTCTGAGTCCAAGAATTTTATTGCCGGTAGTGATGTTCCATTATTACCTGTATATGACAATTAAACATGAAACAATACAGGAGGCAAATGCTTGCACTCTTACATTTTCCCGGTAAGAAGGAGCTTGACATGACATATGCAGTGTGCAAAAAAAAAAATCAATTCAAGTACTAAAATAAAAAATATAATAAAAAAGTCAAGTACTTCAGGAACACTTCAAATCCCCGAGCCCACATCTTATGCCATCACCTGGAGCTACAAGAAATGGAGCAGCAGGCACGACCAAATCCTGACCAACACATACTCCATCACTTCACTAAACTCCCAACCAACTCTGAACCAGCAAAGTGGATAAGTACATCTATAAAACCAGCTGCCTAGTAATATAATTTCTTTCTTTTTTATAGAAGAGTTGTTCCTAGTTTATAGAAGAATGCAGTTACTTGTGAAATTGGCACCCTTTGTTTGTAATGGTTATGAATTAAACATCTATTCTGAATCGAATCGTCACCCAAAAAAACTGAATCCAATCGAATCGTGAGTTGTTGTTAGATTCACATCCCTACTAGTTAGCAAGTTATATTGCTGGACGATGTAGGTCCGATTTAGCTGAAGTAATAATTCTCTGTAGTTATTTTCTCATTTGCACTAATTAATCTATCACAATAACTCTCTACACAGTCTGGACTCAGTCAAAACACCAACACTGTGATTAATTGATGTTGAATGCAGCACTGTGGTAAACTTTATTTTTGAGCAAAAGGATGCATAGTAGTTTATTAAGTGAATCCTACATATCAATAGGGAAGAAAATGCAGACATATTATAAACCTGGATTCCAGCACTATAGTTTACGGATCGAGTACTGTTTAGTACCAGTGCTACATCCACTCAGGGAGAAAAGTCATTTTATTAGTATAAAGGGCAGTGAGCCTTTTTCTGCAAATCTAGTCTTAGGCTATCTCCACAGCAAGGTATATTATGTCATTATAATTTTGAGGGGGAGTAACTCTTCCTTCACTTTCTCCCTCAATGTGCAGCATACATCTACAGGTTTACTGAGTGTCAGCGCCTCTCACTTGGTTAGAGTTTAACTCATGTTCCTTTTATTTGATGTGCAGTGTACTATTGCTGGTTCATCTTTAGGAAACCCCCACTTACCTACTGTCTACTTGAGATGCAGTGCCACTGGTTTACAAAAACATCAGCTTCTGACCAGGCTACACACAAGCAGGACCTTAACTTACTCTCTCTTTGAGAAGCTGCAGAGCAGTTTTTACTGTATGAAATGTATTTTTAGCGTTGTTACTTTGACACACCAAAGACTATCACTATAAACAGTTTACAGAGAAAGTTAAAATGTTTTCAGCCGAAATTTCTGTTCTTTTCTCTTTATATGGGAACATTTCACCTGAACATTCAGTCATAGCTCAGGAAAGACACTGCTGATAGTCCATCTCTAATAATTCCAAAACAAGTGTCATTTATCATATTTCAACTCAAACAAATATTTAAAAGACATCAGGATTAGCCACTAATATCCAAATTTGTTGCATACATGTTATTTTAACTCAGCTATAATTATTTATTTATATTTACTAATATTGTTAGCTATTCCACACAGTTTATTAAAATTTATGAGAAATAGAATCAGAGGTAAAACATCTATTAATTTGTGTAATAACCATTATCATTTTGTAAACTATACAATCAATTAACAAAAGACATGTATTAACCCTCCTGTTATGTTACAGGTCAATTGACCCATTTTAAAGTTTGAACATCTAGGAAAAATAGTTAAAAGTATTTTTTCAGTATGAAACTTTTCCTGCATGCCTTAATTAGTGTAATCAACATATAATATGAAAATGGTTCATCTCACATATTTGCAATCACCCCCTGCATGTTTATATCACATAGATACTGTTCGGGTCAATTTGACCCAGCAGTCAAATTGGAGGTGAAAGGGTGTCAGAAATGTCTGACAATTTCTTTCTTTGCAACTGTGAGACATATTTCACCCCAATTACACACACACACACACACACAAACACACACACACACACGTGCGCGCGCGCTCACACCGTGCGCGCACGCACACACAGGTGCAGGTATTTCTTTTGATGGGAACCATTTATGTTCTCGCTGGAAAACTTCACCCATATTCAGTGGACACTTAACAGGGGAGGGGCAAAACATATAAATGATTCTCTGCATGGGTGTCCTACCAACATTACACTCTTTCAGGCAGACCTTTACAAAATGAGCAGCAGAAGCAAAAGGATGACAGTCCAGGAGGCTCTGGAAACCATCATTGATCATGAAATAGAGGAGAATGTGAATGAAGAAGAAGACTATCTTGAGCTAAATTTTAATTCTAACGATTCTGATTTCGAATAAGATGAGGGAATTGCTATTCCTGTTCCTCCTAGTAAGAGATTTATGTCAAAAAATGGTGAAATACATTGGTCATCATCCCCAAATATGCGTCAGACAAAACTGTCTGCAGAAAACATTACAAAGACAGTACCAGGGCCCACTAGGATGGCAGTGACTCATGTGACTTACATCAAGTCAGCTTTTGAGCTGGTCATGCCAGATTCAATACAGAAAATCATTCTGGAAATGACTAATCTAGAAGGGAGGCATGTTTTTGGGAAGAAGTAGAAGGAGCTGGACAAAACACACTTAGATGCGTATTTGGGGCTCCTCATCCTTGCTGGTGTCTATAAATTTAAGGATAAATTGAATCAACAGCCAGTCTGTTTTTCAGACAATTTGTTTATATAGATACTAGTAACCAGACATATATATCTGATATCTGAGAGAGACAAGCTGGCAGCTATTAGGACAGTATGGAACAAGTGGGTAAACTTCCAATACTTTATAACCCAGACCCTAATTCACAGTGGATGAAAGGCTGGTATCATTCAGAGGTCACTGCCCATTTAGGCAATATATGCCTTCCAAACCAGCTAAATAGGGTATAAAAATATGGGCAGCATGTGATGCAAACACCAGCTATGCATTAAACATGCAGGTTTACACTGGAAAGCCAGTTGGAGGAGCCCCAGAGAAAAATCAGGGCACAAGGGTCGTGCTCGACATGGCACAGAGTCTCAGGGGCACAACATAACATTAAAACATGACATTTAAATTTAGTTAAATTTAGTAGGTTATGTTTTATATGTTGGTCTTTCAAAAGTTATAAAGGGGTGAAACATTTAAAAAAAGTTTAAACATGAATTTTTTTTAAAATGAAAAATGAGTGAATAATCCTAATTGAACCATTACCTGTTAGAGGTGAGGAACACCATTGCATTAAATATTGATAGAATAGTTAATAATGGAATTCGTAATGAAATATTAGCAATGCTTGTTGGGATTTTTTTTTTTTTTTGGTTTTAGATATCTTCTGGATAATTAAACATGCACTGGGTCACACTGACCCGGGAACACCATTGCTGTTCCTGATAATTGAACATAACAGGAGGGTGAAAATGTTCTCACCAGTGAAATACAGGAAAAGAAGAAAATTCAGCTTCATGATGAACCAGTAGCTGAGGGGGGAAAAATCATAAATCTTAAGTATAAAATAAAAGTCTGTAAGTATCAAATACAAAGTGATTTATTTGTGTAATTTTACAAATGATTAAATAATAATTTCATAAAAAACAATTTTTAGATCTTTATCGTTGTGAGGTTTCGGGTTAACGCTAATAGGGCACTCATAATCCACGGCACATATTCAAGTCATGTACTCAGTCACATGATATCCAGCACCCGTACCACACCCATGCACAGTGAAGAACTAGTATTTACATCATGTATGTCTAACACTCTCGGTCTAGTGTCTATGGTAAGTTGTGTTGAAGATGCCATTTTCATGTTTATTTCATGTGTGTCCAGTTTGTTATAGAGTCATTGTGTTTGTTCACATGTATTTTGGTCTAAATAAAACACTTTCCACCTCAGTAAGTCTCTAAACATCAGGAGGGAAACTTGCAAGCATTCAAGTTTTTAAAGACGACACTAAATATCTATAATTTAAACATATAAGATGTATGTAACATAAATGCAGTGTATAACATTAAAATGAAACTAATAATTAGATTAATGAACTTTCTACTTTCAACAATTCTTTATTACTTAATCAATACCTCTTTACTAGTTTTGGTTTAGTGAAGTTTAAGTTGATGACTAAGATTAGTTTCATTTAATTCAACCAATAACGATAAACACTAAAGATTAAAACTTACCTGTAATATAAAACTGTGAAGGCTGGTGTTTCTTCAGTAGCTCTGTTTTAGATCACCACTACTTGAAGTTTATAAAATGTGTGTCTGTTTGCTTCACCTGTCCCTTCCTTAGACATGGACGTATGACAGCATCACCTGAACAAACTTATTTCCATTTCGTTTTATGTTACCTTAGACTTAAACAAAACCAAATACTGTCCCATTAACTGCAAACTTCAGCACAGAATGGAAGTGAATAAGATTATCATGTTATACTAGCAAATACTTTGGCTACTGAGTGTGGCAGGATTCTAACGTATAGTATTAGTGATTTAATCCACACACATCAGTACTGCCTCATTTATAACGTGCAGGTAGCATTGGGTAAACTGCAATTGTGAAGTAACCTGTTTATGTGAATCTGGCTTTAGCGAATGATTTCCTCATAAAACTGTACAGTGTGTACCTGAGACTACAGATGCATTTTTGAAGAGCAATCAAAACAAAAAATGCTGACTTAATTTGTTAAATTACTTTTTATTGATCTCTATAGATGTTTTAATTAGAAAACATTTAATTGCAATATTGTTGGAAACCATTTTTTTTCTTTACAGGTGTATATGACTAAATCTAATGTAAATATCATTTAATAATATGTTCCAATGAAGATTGTTTGTTTATTTCTTCTTGGTTAGTGATATTTAAAATTGACTTGTGCAGGGGCAGCACAGCTGTAGAGAGAAGACAAAGGCGAAGGTTTAGATGAGTAAAAACAAAATAAAAGAAGACATGCAAATTGATTCTGCCTTGTTTTTGTGTACATTAGCATGAAATGTGCTTTGGTACTTTGTTTATTTATTTATTTTTTGCATGAATGCTTCACTGCACATTTTAGTAAACCATGACCTAGAACAAGTCTACAAGGGATTAGTTATAAATGAAATAAGTTTTATGTATAAAATGGTAAATTTAGTTGTATGTACGTGGAGGAGGAAAAGCCTGGGGGTTCGGGCGGGGGTCTGCCCATCGCTGGGGCTGAGGTCACCCAGGTAGTCAAAAAGCTCCTCTGTGGTCATGCTCCGAGGGTGGATGAGATCCGCCCTGAATATCTCAGAGCTCTGGATGGTGTTGGACTATCTTGGATGACACATCTCTGCAACTTCATACGGTCATCGGGGTCTGTACCTCTGGATTGGCAAATGTCGGAACTCAGAGCACTCTCTGAGTGGACATACACCGGGTGGATGCAAAGTACCCTTCTGTACCTGGTTATTTCTTGATGCATGCTCAATATTTCAACAATTACTTAAATACTTAGTCAAATAAAACCACAGTGCAATCAGATGAGGAGGAGCAAACAATTACCTGTTT